>VWZN01012437.1:0-12691 GCA_013396955.1 Regulus satrapa | reverse complement strand
GCTTTTAAAATGGGAGTTAAAAAAAAAAAAAAAAAAAAAAAAAAAAAAAAAAAAACCACACACAAAAAAATAAACCCCATAAATAAAGAAATAAATGTGTGACATAATAACTAAATGTGATAGATGTGACATTTTAGGTTGTTTTTTCTAAGAGTACATGCTTTCATTTTATGTCTTATTCTAGTCTGATTCTATTTCTGTTTTTACTGCAGAAGAATTAAAGTTTCTGGATTAAATGCTTTATAACTCTTAGTTTAAACTTAATAATAGTATCCAAAGTATTTGCAGATATTACGATGAAAGGATTTATTAGTAGTAGATTTTTTTTTTTAATTTCAGTTTAGATCAACAGAAGTTATTACATTCAGGAAAATTAGAATTGATTACAGTTTTATCTCTTGTAAAGTTAATATTTTGAATTTTCCAGTACTACCTGAGCACTTCAAACTGTATTTTCCATTCCATTTTTAAACGTGTAAGTTCTGAAAAACAATGAAACACTTCTCTCTTTTGGCTTTTGCTAAGGAGTTTAGAGCCATGACACTGTGATGACTGTGGAGCTACTTTGTCAAACAGAGATGACAAATTGTGTTAATTATAACAAATGCCAGTTGTTGAAGTGATTTATTGCAAGAACAAGGATTGGTTGGTTATACACTGTAGAGTAAAGGCCATGAAAGAGTTTTTCGTATGTATGTAAGCACACCCTACTCACAATCCCAGAAACAGTGAGATACAGTAACTCTGTAGACCAATTGATAAAGCAGTATAGGCAACAAATTAAGTTACTATAAATGTAATTATCATATTTAGGTAAAGTAAGTGGGATTCAGAGTGACATATGACTATGACCACAAATAGTTTTTTAGGTTTTGAATACATATGATTACTGTGCTTCATTCCAGTGCAAGAAGACATTTAACATGCTGTGTGTGTTTTAAAAGCTGCATGTGGATGATATTTTAAAAGGTACTTTAAAATCAGTAAGCAAATATTTATGTACTTTTTCTTTTCTTAAACTGAAAATGTTTTTCTAGAGAAAATTACTTATTTGATGTATTTGTCAGTGATATTAATACGATGTTTTACTCAGAAAAGAGGAAGAGATATTTAATAGTGTCTTAAGCTATTGTCTTTGCTATTGTTTGAAGTTAATCTTATTTTCTTGAAGATAAAACATGATAAAATTGCATACATATGGAAAGAACTAGATGTAGCTCTGTTGTCTTGATTTGGGTTTTTTTATGTGTATTTGAGTTCTGTTAGTTTGTTTTTAGGGTTTTTTCCTGACTTAGCATACAACCTTGCTAGTGAAGAAAAACAGAATTTAGACATTGCCAACTTCCCAAAGGCCTTTTTTTACATTTGTACCAATATCAGAGTTATTGAAACTTTTTTTTAGCTATCTTGTTACTCTTAATCTCCAAGACATTCTGTGAAAATAAAGTGTTAGCTATGGAAGTTATTTCTAAAAGAAGACAAGGAAATTAAAGATTGGGAAAAAAAATGAAAAGTGAGGGAGAAAAATTAAAAGGAAAATTAGGAATAAAGGATGAAGCTAATAAAGAAATAAATGTGTATCAGTGCCCGAAATTGTTTCTCAGAAAAGATAAAGATAAAGAATTTTTTATTTGTTTATGCCAAATACCTGCAGAAAGGGAATGACAAATGCCCAGCTGGATCCAGATGGATATTAGTGGCCAATGTGATTTAGGGCATGACATCTAAGAAGGAACTTACTGTTTCAATTCATTTGAACTTTCAGTGCCAATAGCACATTATATACCTCAAGACATGAGACCACTCCCATTATTTTAGTAGTCAGCGTAATTTACAGCTCCTAGTGCCTATATAAACATCAGAATGCAGGACATATGTGATGCCACGGTAGCACATATGTGTATCCAGATGCTTTTCAAGAATGATATGGATTTTCTGCAGGTCCTGCATCAAATCATGAAAGATAGAAATACCAGATTGCTCTAAAATGTCACTATAGTCCTCTGGTTTGCTACATTATGTCTCCCATAATTTCCATTCCTTCAGGGACATAAATGCTGAACAGTCTTCCAGTTGGATTAGTGGCAGTTTTGATTCAGCAGAGTCAGTTTTTCCATCTCCATCTTTTCTTTGATTTCTATGAATGGTACTTTACAAAGTGAGTTGGGTCTTCTTTGGAAAAAAAAATTTTGTAAAATTTTTCTTTTTCTCTGAATACTAGAACTACATGTTTTTAAATAAGCTCTGAATGAAACGTTGGAGAGTATTTACTAAAAGCAAGCCTCTATATGACCTTCACCTGCAGTGTACACTTTTGCCTACATTTTGTTGCTGGAACAGGAAACACAGGACCAAGATCTTTCTGAACTATTCTAGGAGCTCAAAAAGAGAGAAATACGATTTAAAAGGTAGGGATTTTATCCACAGACTTCAGTAAAATGAAGCTGATTAATGTCTCTGTTCATACAAATGTAAAGGTACAGTTTCAATGGCTTTGGCTGACATTAAACATGACTTTTCTCCTTTTCTTTATCTTATAAAAATCTCTTCAAACATTGCTTTGGGAGAGGAACTTGAGAGAAAAAATCAGGAAAAGGAAAAAAAAAATAAATCTATCTTATTGACAGCCTGGAAGGTAGAAAATTTGGTTTAGTCTTATCAGTTATGACCTATTTGCTTTGTGAATATTGGAGTAGACAAAGAGAGCAGGCCAGAAGCTTTTGGGTTTTTAGATGGTTTACTTACAGTTATTATTCACACGCCACTGAATGTAGTTGAAGCAAAGGCAGTTTTGACCTTAATTAAGTATATGCTGACTATTGATGGGAATTAAAATTATCCTTATTTTTGTAGGGCTCAAGATAATACAGAGATATAATCTAGTTTTTCACTTTTTTCCCACAATGACAATGTTTACACATGAAAAATCATTTACACTTGGCGGATTCATGCAAAGCTTATTCTTTAAAAAGCACTCGGCTGTGATTAGAACTGCACAACACTTATTCCATAGGAAGAACTGGAAGGCAACCAGTCCAACTGTGCCAGTTTTTACCAGTTCTCCAGGGGGTCAGGTATGGCTTTGGGGATTACACCTCCAGGGACCACCAAGGAGACCCCCCAGGACAGAATAATGTATCCATAAAGAGGAGGGGATATATGTCACGGAAAATTATTATCATATGTATGTTTATTCTGTGAATATCAATAAACATGTATCTAAAATATAGTGTATACCTCAGTATATAAAGGATTTTCATTTTTACCAATTTTTGGTAACATGAGGAATAGTTAGAAAAAATAAATAGCAAAAAGTGCTCCAACTCTCAAATTACTAATCACCCTTAGTTTCGCAAAATGGTTGTAAATGGCCATTAGCATTTCATAAAACTCACCCTCTGTGCTGAGATTTTTTATTTCTTGTTAGAATTGCAACTCACTCTAATCAAGATAAACTGTTTCTTGTTAATTGAAACTTGGCATTTTTAGACTGAATTCTACATGTCTGCAAAGAGCACAGGAATCAGAGTCAGATAAGTGATATTGATTTTGCAAGTGTCTGATTTATTCTCCTGGATATGCAATACTTATATGCATATCCAGGAGAATTGCATTACTTATATGCATATATGTATATGCATATACTTATATGCTTATATGTAAAGAGGCTCCAGAAATGTATCAGAAAATGAAAAAAAAAAAACCTGTGAAATGTGAGTGAAGCTGAAAACTACAGATTAGTGGGACTACATCCTAAAGAGGACTATCAGTTATTTGAACAAGCTTCAGGAAGAATAATTTTTGGTTGATGATGGTTATTTATTTCACTGTAAGAGGACAAAACTATTGCCACATACAGAAAAAAGTCAGAATAAATAGATGGAGTTCATGTTGAAATAAGCCTTTACTATCTTCCCTTTGACCATTTGAAGCTTGATATGGTATTTCAAGCCGAAGAACATTTTTATGGTCTTCCAGGGAGATTGTTATCAACTCAAACTTATCCAAATATCTCATTAGAGCTCTCTGTCATGGAATTAAGACTCACAAACCCTAACCCCTAAAACTGATACTCTCCAGGACAGGACCTGGAGACTGAGGGTTTTGTTCAGAAAATCACGATTAATCAGTATTTACCTTGCTCACATCATTGTGACAACAAAAGGATATGCACTCTTTCAAATTCTACAGCTACTCTATGTAAGACTGTGAGTTGACAGTATGGAAGGAGGGTGTCTTACTCAGAGATACTATTTTTCTCACCAAGCAAAATAGAGACAGGAATTAATCAGCAACATGCCTGTTGACTGATTCACTTTCAAAAGTAGGAAATAAACAAGAAATGCTTAGCAACCAAAATCATGCACAGTGACTCTGACTCATGAAAATATATACCACAGCTGAAGTCCTCACTGTTTTCCTCCCACTATTAGTTTCAGCAACCCATTCCATGGTTTTTTCCAGGAATGACTTAATGACTCTAACACTGCCATCAAAGATGAGTATATTTTTGCATTATGATTATAGTAACATAGATGACAAATTTTAGGTTTAGTGATATTTGCTAACATGAGACATCTTACAGTGGCACTTAGCACCTTTTTATCTGTATAACTTACTACCTCTTCTCCTAGCTTACCTGGTGAGCTAAAACCATCAAGCCCTCCAATAATTCAAATTGATTGGGCTAAGAAAACACAAGGGAAAAGAAATCTTGGATTCAAAAAAAATCAGCCCAAATTTCATTTTCTGAAGTGAAGAGTTAAAGAAAAGCATTTGCCTGCCTGTTATACAGTTCTCTCTCTGGATCTTTCCTGAGGCACACACAAGCAGCTGAATCCATGATGATATTTAAGTTCCCTTTGAACTTGGCCTCAAGTCTATAAATGCCATTTCTCTGCTACAGTGCCTACTTTTACAACCTGTCAGAAATCTGCACCATCCCTAGAGAGATTCCCAAGTTGGCCCTGCAGACACCAATGTCCCAAGTATGTTGTATGTTTGAGAATATCCCTGGGCTTGCATGCCTCAAGCACAGGCAGCTCTCATTGTCAAGGGCCACAGGTCTTCCCTTATTGTCCTCCCTGCTACTCCCTGGTAGATGGGAGACAGAGAACATGTGAAAATTCCAGGCAACACAGTTCCCGCAGCACAAGGGTTGCACCGTGACTGAAAAACAATACATGCTGTGAGGGTGGCTTTTGAGTGGGTTTCATGTTGCAGCGAAGGTAGGAGAAATGTTACTCATGAGTGCAGCAATGATCTCGAGAAATGAAATATTTGAATTCAGTCTATTTCTTAAGAAAATTATGGGTTTGTTGATACAGTTCATAAAGTAATAGGAATTCATTTTTTGCAGAATAGCAGGATCAATGTTGTGGGTCTGAAGTTACCTGAACCCTGATGTTACAAGAGGCACTTTCTCCCAGTTCCCTTTGTTATAGAGGTTTAAGGAAGGGATATAACCCCAATCTACTTCATCCACTTTAAATGAAGCTGAGCTCATGATAGCACTTAGTCTGCCTAACTCAGTACATAACACTTCCTTCTCTAAAGATTTCTTTTTCCAAGAATGTGCTGTAGGGTCACTCATTTGGCTAAGGTCAATTCAGCTCTTTCTCTCAGTAGAATGGTTTGATTTCTTTAAGAGGTACAAAGAACTAGCTCTTTTATAAGTTAGGTAAGCATGAATGAAGAAGAAACCACAGAAATCCTTGACTGAATAGAGAAGTATATACAGTGTTTTAAGCTGTTACTACAAATAGATATGAGCTCAGTCATTCTGGTAATTAATGTCCATTGAGATAACTATCAAAAAGAACTACATTTCTTTATAGAAGTAGCCTTGTAATCCTTCTGTGAACAAAATATTAAAGAAAGGTTGCCTGAATAGTGGCTCCAGTACATAACCTCCTATTTTAAACAGCAGAATCAAATAAAGGATCACAAAGAAACACAATGCACAATGTTTCTTTAAACACATGACAAATAAATAAGCCAAAATATATCTGAAGTCTTCTTCACATAGCTAGGGATTACAATTGAACCATGTGTACTATAAGTTATTTATTACAGCATGGAATAAATATATACTTATTTCAGACACCAATTTACAAAGCATATAAATATGGACAAGAATAAACTTTTGTTTTGCTGAGATAAAAATCAAAGTCCACTGAAGAAATAAAAGTTTTCACTAATTTCTCATCCTGATTATGCTGTAAATACTTCATGTCATAGCATGGAAGTGTTCCCTTTTATGGCATGTGGCACATTTAAAAAAAAAAAAAAAACAAAAAACAAAAAAAAACCAAAAAAAACAAACCCACAAAATCAACTTCCACTTTTTTTTTCCTAGAAAAATTAAGTATTTCTCATGCGGTTTGTTTATTTGCTTGTTTTTGTGGAAATTTTGGACTCTAAGGCAAATGAAAGCCCATTAAAACAGACTAATCCACTTAAGGATCAGTTCAGGTTTTCTGGAGTCCATTGCAAGAGCAATGAACTCTGCAGCCTGCTAAAGGTAAGACATTTATTGAGAAAGCTTGGAAAAATGTGACTCTAAGGCACTTTTTTTTTTTTCATCAGCTGTGCATAGGATTCATTCACTTAGTCAGAAATTAACAACCAAATGACCTCATGCAGGGGTGTAAGAGATTGCATGGCTTCCATTACACACTTCAGGCTCTTTTCTGTGGTGAGTACCTCTGGTGCCCAGGGTTTGATTAACAAAAAAATCTATAAAAATGACAAAGCAAAAGAGTAATTTGCAGAACTAGAGCTGGGTGGTTAAAATTCTTATTTACACAGAGAAAGAGTATGCCTTTACATCAATAGTTAAAGAAAATGGAGTGCACATAGTCAGGCCCAAGGACAGTTGCAATTGTCCCACTTGCAGGATGCAGCCTGAGAGCTCTACCTTGGGCTCATTTGCTACTGGTAATGCAGAAAGAGCACAGGGAATCTGGAGTCCTCTTTTATCCCTTGTGCTAACTGAGTTTCTGCAGGTTGAAGAGGTTACTCTGCACTGTGGAAAAGGCATAAGAGCATCAAACCTGAGAGGAGCCAAGGGTTCTTGTGACATGCGTGAGAGACTCAAGTTTGGTTTATTGTCACCAGTTTAAATCAACATCAGTTAAATCCTCAGTCTTTAGAAATTTTCTGCAATTTCGTGGTAATCCTAAAGCACTCATTGGAAAACTCAGTAAGTGAAATGCAACAAAAATATCATGCCAGCACTTGAAATACAGTAATGCAAATTTTGTTCTTAAAAAAAGGTAATATAATCTCATGGATTCAAAAGCATGTTTGCCCTTTCAAATACAGGGACTCCATAATGTTGAACCCATGTTTTAAGTCATAGTACAGTATAAATAACCTCTTGTTAAAAATAAGCATATATTTTTAAGTGATGCTTTAAATCTGCATAGCAAATATGAACCATGGGAAAAACATAAACTCCTACTACATTCTCAGGCTTAAAAAAATGTTTTCCTGCAAATGCATTAGCAATGAAATCAGTAGTTGCTTAAATTGGAATATGGAAGTACCAGTTAGCCTGAGAAATGGTTGCTGTGGAAAAAAATTCCCCTTCTTAGATAAGATCTAAATTATATCTGCTTACTATGTTTTACTCTCCTCAAGTTAAGGAGCAAATTAGTAAAAAGCAGAGAAAAAATATAATACAAAAAAGACTAAAAGGAGAAAAACAATTATCAAAGCACTTTGTTTCTTGTTTCCTGAGATGTCATAATCTAATTTTTTAAATTTCAGCACTTCTTCTAAATACCAGTTTTATCCTCATTCTTTTTTGTTATTCAAATACCAAAATGTGGCTTAAAGCAAGTGTGAGTTTTGCACAATATTTTACTAGAGTAAAGTGCACATAAATGAGAGCTCAAGCCTAAAATGCTGAAAGTAGATACCCCAAGTCTGTAGAGTGTATGAGTTTAAACTCTGTAGGAAGCCATTTTTCAAGTGTCCTTTTACCTCAGAAGAGTGAAAACTGTTTCTGAGAATTTGCAGTGCATCAAAATACCATGCTTCCTCAGAAGATTACATTGATTTTGGACATTTCTGTAATAGTTTATTAATAAAAATATGTACTATACATATATTAACACTGATGCTGTCTAATTATTAGGATTATGACTATAATTTTGTGTCATTACTGGCCTGATACCTTTTTGAAGCATCCATGGGGCCTGAGAATTTCAGTGTTCACAGACCTGAAAATGACTTAGGGTTTTCAAATTAGCTGTGGTCACTTGGTACAGCTTTAGAGGTAACTTGCTATTTTCAGTACTCAGGTGCCTGGCAGGAAATTAAGAACAAAAGCAATCACTGCCTAAAACATTTATCATTATAAACCAATCTCAAGACAGCCTTTCCAAAGGTATACTTTTATTAATGTATAAGGGCAATAAAGAGCAACCAAAAATAAAACCAGCAGATACAAAAATAAAAACAGAGACTTGGAAATACATGCTTATTATTTATAGTTTATTTTTTAAGATTTCTTTGTGAAGGCACTTCAAGAAGGTATCCATTCAGTAATTTTTTTTTCCCTTAAAATCAGAGGTGAAATAGTGCTCTTCTTTCTCAAAGTGGTTGTTTTGCCTATTTTTCATAAATAAAGCTGATGGTTTATTTCCAAGGTATCCTTTTAGGCATAACAAGGCAGATCATCCTCCTAGACATCTAGAGTTGGAAGTTTGGGGTATCTTTGTGAAGTGTTCTCATGTTAATAGTCATGCTTTTTTTTTCCCTCACTAGAATTGTTATCACCAGGAAACTCTATTGGGAACATTTCAGATAGGAAAAAATGCATGCAACATTCATGTTATCAATTTTCATCATAAAAGTTACAAGCAGCAGCAGTAGTAAGGAAGAATTATTAATTTAGGTTCTCCACATTCATTTCTAGTGAAGGATCAACCACAATAAATCTGCCAGAAACATCTCTTGCTGTTTGTGGGATACTGCCTTAGAGAATAACAAGGAATAGATTTCTTTTACATACAGCAGAAGCTGGACTTAAAGGCAAACAAAAAGATATATACAGTATACATATCTCTATATATGTATTTAATTTTTTGGTTTGTAAATGTTCATCTGGCATGGGGAGCTAAAGGAAACTTTGTCAGGCTCTCAAGTGAAATATTCAAGCACTATCTCTAGGTCTTCAGCCGTTTTAAAATGTCAGTAACCTACTATTGTGCTCAGTCCACAAAGAACATTTTTCTGTTTTGGTCCAAGTAAAATTTAATGCCTTTGCTGTACATACAAAGGCAGTATACGTGTATGTATGTTAAAATAATTAATACATTCTAAATTATACACAAATCCTTGCTTTTTCTGTAACTGGGTAAGTGATGCATTTTTTTCAAAGAAGAAAGTTAATTCCCTGAATACATGCTAAATGATAATGTCAACTTTTTTTCTCAAGGAAGGCTGTTGTATATTTTTAAGATTTTTTTTTTCTGGAGTTGTCATTTTCCTGCATACACTTTTAATTGGAAACAAAGAATGTAAGATTTAAATTATGTAGTCAACCATTAAATCATTTATTATGAGTCTGTTTCATTATTACAAGTCTGTTTTTCAAATGAGAAGAAAATAATTGCTTCATTATTCCTCTTATATAATCGCTTTTCTCTATTTTTAATATATGTAGGATGATTGCAGAAAGAAATTACTGAAACAGTATTTTAGTAGTTCTTCTTACTATTTTGGAGTATATGAAGTCATGCAAGTCTTTTGCCTAGTCAAAATAAATCCAAAATTTGAAGTAGCACACTGTAACAACCCTGATTTTTTTTCTCTTTTTACTTAGTTCATTAGATTTTTACTGTACAATCAGGAACAAAAAAAGAGAAAAAAAATTTAAGACAAAAAACCAAACCAAAACAAAACACAATTATCTATGTATTGTGTCCTGAAATAAAGCAATTATTTCCTAGAACAATAAAAAGAGCAGACACATCTACAGATCTTTTTCTCAGTCATATAATGTTAAATCTAGAAAGATCTACAAAGACAAACCATATAAGTGGCAATTATTCTAAATAAGATATGGTGCTTAGATTTCCTTTCATCAAACTTAGTCTTTGGCAAAGAGGAAATCATCAAATTTTCTTAGATTGGAATTGTCAGAATTGTAACAAAGAGCACATTTTGTAACTGAATATATTTTCAAAGATTCTATATAATACTGTAAGTATTTGGGACTTTTCTGTTTATGAATAAATAAAGTGAGCAAATTATTATATTACATATATAATGCATATAAATACATATAAATGTTTTTGATTATAATATTTTATTGCTTTCAGTTTAGGGTTATGCATCTCTATCAGAAATTTTAAACTGAAAGTCACACTGGTACATTTTTCAAACATATTCATTTGAAAGTTAGTTAAAGAAAGAGTTATCAGTGTTTAAACATCAAACTGCCTTTGGTCTTTTCACCAATGTTCCTTTTCAAAACACCTTACTCTTTTCTGACTAAAAAAGACAAAGTGTTTATCATGCTGAATACTCCACAATTTTGGATTAGGGTTTCAAGTTGTGTAATTTAATAGAAATAATATAACACCAATAACTGCAATGTACTCCACAGAAAGATTTTTTAAATTGAAAAGACAAAGTCAGTGAATTATCAAGATTTTCTCATGGTATTTGAGGTAATGTGTCATACAGAAATAATGGGTGAAAATTTAATCCAGGAGAAACTACTAAAAAGTTCTAATAATCAACAGTAGTACCAGAGGAATTGTTCAGATGTCACCTATATCAAAACAACCCAAACAGTTTTTTTACAGTACCAAAGGCCTGTCTGATAGACCTGGGAAAGGAGTAGTTGAAGATCAGCTGTGTCCAGAGTGTTATTAGTTTGCACATAGTTTTCTAAACATGTTGGTCACTGCTGCTGAAGTTACACATGCTGAAAAAGAAGCACAGTTCATGCAGCTCCAAGATATGACAATGCATTCTGGATTGAAACAATCGTGATTTAAAGAACAATTCTGAAAATGTTAAAGTGTTTAAGTATTCCAAGTCTGTGGATCAGTTATACTGAAATACTTGTTCACAACGAAACTAAGATTGTTTAAATGTGAAGATCAGTTTGCTGGTTGTTTGCTGGTTGTTTCAAAGTTACTATGAAAACCTTAGAAATAATGTGACCAAGTTAACAAAATTCATGTGTTTGTTATAGCTGTTAACACAGTCAGTGTGAAAAACATGGTGTTAGAGACCAGAATCTAATTGGACACTACAATTTACAGTATTTTGCTAATATTTCACAGGGAAACCTAATCATTTTATTGCACATATGAATTTTTTTTCTAGTTTCTCTATGTTCACAAAACACTGGAAAAGCTTGTGATTTGATAATGACACTTTATCCAATTATTTTTTCTCCTGTATATCTTTTTGAGGGAGATGATTGCAGTTGGAAATTGCCAGCCTGAGTTTGGCATGTTCTCAGAGCTTATTGTCATTGTGATTTAAAACTGAAGTAAAATCTGCAAACTGATCTAAATCATGTGTCCACTAAGTCTTAACTGTACTTAGTTCATTTTAAACAGGTTTAACTTTCTACACTGAAATAGTTTTAAATGTAGACTGCTTGAAAAAGGACTAAGAAGTACTGATAACACGTTCAGGACTAAGAAGCACTGGTAACACATTCATTTTCTTTCTGTGATTCCTACATGTCTATTTCTGGGAAAAGAATAATTTAATCATATTTGCCTGAACACTCACTGGTACTTACCTAGTCTGTGCACCTTGAATGGTGGAACCACCCTGAGCAGGAATGGTGCCCGCAGGCAGTGTCTGTACATGCTCCTCCTGAGACATGAAACACTGTTCTAGCTCAAAATTACTATGACTACATACACATTTCTTTTCCTAAAGCTCACCACCAGCGGAAGATCCTTTCTTTGTTCTCAGCTAAAGTGATAAATCCTCTCCCTTAGACTTAAAGGCCAGAAAATTTAATTTAAACTTAAATCATATTTTAGCACAATCTGAAATAAACTGGTGAACTAATGTTTGGTTATTTCTATTTTTGTGGGGAGTGTACAAGCAGTACCTGTTTTGGAGAGTCTCAGTGGGAGGACTAAATTGGGGAGTACCATCCCTAAACCACAACACTGAGCTTGTGGCAACACCAAGTATTTCTGTTAAGCACTTGTGAACCAGCAGCCCAAATGAAACAAAATAATTAATATTTTGCATTTCAAAAATATACATCTGTGCATACATACATACATAACACCTGCTACACTTAGTGCAAGTTAACACAGGTCAAGTCAAGAACAGATAGTTCATCTGATACTATGTTAAACCACAGGGCACAATTCAGTAACTGTAACTTCACAAAGTTTTGCCACTGTGTACTTAGAGATACAGCTTCTGTCTGTACAACAAAGTGCTAAAATTTTGTTGCTAGGAATTTCTAGTTACTGAGAAAAGAGCCTGAGTCAGAAAAGAAGCACAGACTGGTGTTGCTGATGGTTATTAGAAAGTAACAGGCTTTGAAAGCTGCCTGTTGGCTGTATTGGCTTATCCATCCCTTTTTCAGAAAGAAGCTGAGACATATCTTCAGCAAAGTCTTCCTTAAAACACTATATATTTATATGAAAGGTATTGGTTTTTGGAGAAAACTGTTGTTCCTTCACAT
>VWZN01012435.1:19613-40350 GCA_013396955.1 Regulus satrapa | reverse complement strand
TTGTTTGTTTGTTTTTGTTTTTTTTTGTTTTTTTTTTTTTTTTTGGTTGGTTGGTTGGTTTTTTTGCTTGGCTTTTTGTTTGGTTGTTGTTGTTGGTTTTAAGTCTATAGCACTCATATATTTCTTTCTATATAACTCTTCTGTCTGTGACTACACATATTTTTCTTTTAAGCGGGTTTATAAAGTTTTCAAATGTAGGCCAACATATATAACTGTGTATACATCTTTACACATCTGTAGCCATGTTCCTTTCATACATACATAATCCAAAACTAGAAGGAGAGGAACTGAAGTCTTTCTAATCACTGGCAAATTTAAAGAATATGTTCATCAGCTCAGAACTGACTTAAGAGCTTGCAGTCATCTCTAGTCAGGACTGTTCTCTCTTACCTGAAGAAAAAACTGTTAAATCAAAATTAAAAAACAAAACAAAACTTCATGGGTCAGATAACAACACTAAGTGAAAAATATAATTATATTTAAGCACTAGCAATTTTGCAATAATGCAATGAGTTGCATTTTTTGCACTGATTAGTTAAATAAATATGTCCCTTCAGTGGTTTAAAAGGAAGTTTAACTTAAGAAAAAAAATGCATCTCATAAACTTGTAAAGTTGAAGGAACTGACAAGTTTTTTGTAATATTTTAAAGAAAAGTGTTTCTTCCTACAGAGGATACTGGAATGTACCCAGCAGCCTTCATAATAATAACAATTGCATAATCCATTTGTTATTTAATTGAGGATATTTGATATGTGGTATTAAAAAACACAAAACATCATGTTAAAAAAAAAAAAGTACTTTGAAACATAATTATAGCTTTAACCAACATTCAGAATTTTGAAAATACAAAATCCAAGCTGATGCAGAACACCCACACATATCTTTTATTATGTATTTTAGGTGCTAAAAATAGGGTTGTGTAGTGCTTTGTTCTAATGTTGGCTTCATCCTAATTTATTTATAATGTTCTTGTTCTGCTTTCCTCACCATCCCTTTCTATATGGGCAAATGTGATTAATAGGTGAAAAATATTTTCATTAAAATCTAGAAACATTAACAAGGCATTTTGTGTGGCTTGTGTGACTCTCCCATCTAAAGCAGAGTCAGATTTTGTTGCAATAGCCCAAGGCAAAACTGACAGGAGGGAAGGAGGATGGGCCTATGAGGCAAACCACATGGCCATGTCAGGTGGAAGAGTGATATGAAAACCTGTGCCTGTGTGTAAGGTTGAACAGGGGGAAAGCCAGCTCATCCACATAGGAGGTGAGAGCTCAAATATCTTTGCCTGCTCAGCCCATGCCCTAGAAGAATAAATTTGCACCCTTCTTTTTTTTTTCCATCCCTGGTTTATATAGCAACCTTGCAGGCAATTAACATAAGTCAGTTTAAAGTACATTGACTAGGTCATATGGATGAGGCAGATCCTATCATTTTAGTCTAACTTTTATTAGAGTAAATTCTCATTCAGGTTAATTTAAGGAGCTCATGAAATCTTCAGAAGTCTTACACTATACCAGAAACAAACATTTATCCTTGCTGGAAAAGATTATGTGCAGACATCACCTGGTTTCTTACTGAAAGTGGTTAAGACAAATTATGGGATCCAAAAATGATAATCAATTGTCTGCTCATGATTACTTTCTCATAGAAGCAATAGATCACAAGTGTCTAACTGTTAGCATGAGGCATTCAAATTATGTAGTGAGATTGAGGCCATACTGAACATCGTGGCTACCATAATATCATTCATTAATAATCATTCATACTGTGGTTGGAAATGATGGGACTGCCAAGAAAAGTAGATGAGTAAACAGCTTTATTTGTTGACCTGTGAAGTAATCAGATAAATTCTCAGGATTTTAAAATAATCCATTAATGTAAGTCATTACTTAACAGTTATTTGACACCATGTAACCATTGCTTAATTTCAGCACAACACAAAGCCAGGAGTTTTGTGCTGCCTCGTCACCAAATGTCAATCACTGTATATTTTAATCAGCCCTTTGTACACACTAGCACCAGTCATAATACCTAGTCTCAGTCCTATCTGAGCATCTGACTTTCAGCAACCACAAATCAGAATGCCATCTTCTCAGAGCCTTCATATGCTAAAAGCTTCATGTACATGTATCTGTACATACGGATATGTGTAAATGTAGGTGCAATTTTTAATTCTCTAATTCCGTATCTCTACAATATGGAAGAATAGAGAAGGTATTAAAGTTGGGGAGGGGAGAAAGAATGGGAAAAGAAGAAAAAGAAGGTAAAGTGTACAGTGGAAAGATTAATATCAAGCAATCAGAATAAGAAAGGATAAAGAGATAAGTCACAGTATGTTTGATTTACTAGGTTATTACCAATGCTGAAGCCAAGCTTGCACTTCCATCAGCCTGAGTAAATGAGGGAATCACTTCAGATTGATAGCTTTTATTCAGACCAAGCCTGTTCAAAATCTCAGTGAAATATCTGTCTGGCATCCACATTATTGTTCATAAAGAGCATTTTGTTGGAAAGCAGCTGTGGTTTACAAAAAGGTATACTCTTTTTTCTTAGAATTTTCTGAAGATACTTTACATTCTTTCTTTGAACAGACTTCAATATGGAGACCAAGCAGAGAAGGATTATCATAGTTTAACATAGTGAAAAACCAATTGAATCATTAACTGACCATTCAGATTCAAATGTCTTCTTCTCATTTGCACTCGTGTTTATACTTCTGCTTTACTCCTGTGCATCTCTCTTTAGTTTGCCTTGTTTTTAAAACTTCTTAGTTTGTAGCTCTGTGCTGAGGAGGTCATGTGAAAATGCATATCAAAATGCTAGTGAAAGTCAAGGTTTTCTATTTAAAGTCATATGCTTTTTTTTTTTTTTTTCAGTCAGACTTTTGCTCTTACTGGTTAAAAACACAAAAAAAAGTGCTTGAGATTTTACAGCTTTATTAATTTATATGCTTTTTTAAAATACGCTTCTCAACTTCCCTTGAAAAATAGACACCATAAAACAAAATGTATGATTAAACACAATATTAAAATAAATGTTTTTAAATAATTATTAATATTTTGCAAATTAAAAATGTTTCCTTTCACTGCAAATTAAATTCTTGTGTATCAGCTACCTTGGTTGTAGTGATAAATTAAAGAACAGTCTTCTCCTTTTATTTCAAATCATTTCTTAAGAACAGTGATAAAAATGAAATAAATTATGTACATGATTAAGTGATCTTACCGGTGAAGTTCCAATATGTTTCTGAAAATAACTGCCTGAATTTAAGTGTCTGAAAACAATTTTTGTTTCAAACGTCAGTTCTGTTGCCTGAATATCCTGTTAAATCTCACTCTTTAAATCTCATTGTGGTCAAAGGGTATTTTAGCTTTCAATGTAAAAATAAACTGATTCTTTAATGTGACCATGGTTGAATGAATTAGCAGATGGTCAAACTTCATGGAAACTATTAACTCCAATTTTATGAATTGTAATAACATAGTTATGAGCCATAGGACATTTACCAGCTTAGGGTTAGTAGCAAACATTAGTATAAGGGGAATATTTGTTTGAACGTACTCATGAAGGCAGAAATTATGCTGCAATTCCTCTCAGAAAAGCAGTGCAATTTTCTTCCTGGAGTTATCAACATTACTAGGAGATCCAAATATTGATTGCATTTTTCATTTGTCCATGGACAGAATGTGTTTATAGGTATTTAATTTTTTTTCTTTATTAAGAGTTGTTCCTCTGTGAAGGAGACAGAAACCATAGACATAAGATCAATGCCAGAAGAGCATACCAGTTCACATACAGGGATGCATATTTTAATCCCACTGACTCATTTTTATTCTCTTTTGTAACCTTTCTGGAAGATCAAAGGCAAGCTGTAAGTATACAGGTTAAAACATACCTTGCAGTCAAACTTCACTTAGGAAAAAAATCAGAAGTAAACAAAATTCAATCATATTTAAGTAAAGCTTCACTGGTTTTTTTTTCTTTTTTTTCTTTTTCTTCTTTTTTTTAATAATAGAAACAACTGTCTATAAAAATACTCTTTAAAAAAATCTAAAAAAGAGCCCCAAAATCCAAGAAATTGATTAGAGATTTGAGAAGAGGGAAAAGCGCAACCACAATATACACCTGAGTCTACTGCAGCCCCCTGAAAATTCACTCTCCCTCTGCCCAAGCCACCACTATCTCTTCAACTCTCCTTGTAAGCCTAGCTAAAAACTAACCAGCTTCACATATATTACACCTCCTCTGATTTCTTCCTGCTGCTCCCACCTACCCTTATCCTCCTCTGACACAACTGACCACCCTCAATACTCTAGAGGTCCTGCTGTCGTATTGTAATTTTGCATTGCAAGAACCAGTACAGAAGGAAAAGGCTTTAACTTAGCCAAAATGAAGTTTCATTAAATGTGAAGGGCAGTTTGGTCGCTCTTTCAAGTGTGATAATCTCCCTTTGACACAGAACAGGCCAGTAATAAGTATCACAAGTGTCACTCAAGCAGATGAGGACAGCTTGGCTGGGCTGTCCCTACTCATACCCAGGATGGTGGGGCAGGCAGCTGTGTCATTCGTGATCTGCAGATCACAGCCTTACTGTTGACATCAAGGCTATGCTGCAATAGGCAGTTTTGGTCAGCAAAATGATTAATTATTCCTGACTGGATAGCAAATAATGGCTCCCTTGCCTCATCAATTCTTGTTTTCCTCCCTCTCAGGAGCTGTACCACCTGTGTGCAACCTGTACATGCACATATGTACACGCAGAGTCTGTGTCTCTCTTACACTCCTCTTGTGGACTCCAGTTTCCCCCACCACAGTTTGAACTTCTTGTTGTTGTCTCAATCAATTGTTTGTTGGCTCAATTGACTCAGGCTGGGTCAATGTAGCAGCCATGTCAAAAGTCAGTGCCAAAGCCTATTGTAAGAATTTAGTCCTCAGTGTAGACACTTTACCCATGGATATTTTGCCACGCTGCAAGCATTGTCCACCTACTCTTCATTTCTGTAGTAAGGTAATAGATAAAATAATGGGGATTTTTAGGGATCAATATATTAAAAGTTCAGATCTATGTAACAGCAAAGTTGTGAGAAAAATCTACATCAACCCATTACATGTATCTATGCATCCAGCTCTCCATCACAGATTTCAGTTTTTAAGAACAAAAGATCAAGTAGGATAGCTGAAATTTTTACTTTCATAAATTATTTTTATACTTTTCATTTGATATTTTAAAAGTCAAACTCATGATCTCTTAAATAAATCATGAAAGATAAGAAATAAAAAGTAAGGGTTTATTTCCTGAGCTAATGAATATGATGGGAATGGCAGTTAATAAGTTCTTATCAACTAATTATATTGGAGTTTCAAATGTCTTTAAAAATTTATCAGTATCAGAAGAAGGTAGATATTCTAACATGAGAAAAACATCCTTTTGCCAGTGAAAAATTAATCCTAAAATAAAATGAAAAGTTTGTGAAGTCCAAAACAGGTTATTCATTATGATGCTTAAAAGTTTAAAAGTCTTTGTCACTTGATAACCTACAAGGTTTAAGGTTGCTGTGTGGTTTTAAACTGCAACTCTTCTGGCATTAATTTTTTTTTTTTTTTAATCCTCATGTACTACTTGAAGTGGGAAAACAAATTTTAAAGGGGAAATAATCTGCATGTTATTTTGATACAGCAAAACAAGTGGGAACTATGAGAACATAAAGCAAGAAGACCAAATTAAGAAGTTACACAAAAACTGTTAGTTATCTTTAAGTGTCTTAAACTGTAAGTTATCTTTAAATTATCTGTAAGTCCTCCCCATGCTTCAGGGGTGTTTTCAGGCACATTTAATTCTGCCTGACTTGATTCTTATTAATTACATTTTGTGCTTGAGGAAGGATAAGGGCAGAGAATTTGGGGAGCAGATGAAAGAAACAGTCCCATTCTTCTGAGTTTCACTTTCTTGCAGTGACTTCCACAATTACAGTTAAAAACATACAGGTTTAAAGAAAATAAATGAAGTAAAAATTTCCTGGAAAAATCAAAGTATTTTTTTCTTCAAAATGTCCTTAAATCAAAACTCACTTTCTCATTACATATCATCTTAAAAGAACAAAATCATCATAATAGAAAGGGTCATCCTAAACGGGAAATTTGTTTCAACCATCATAATAAATATTTCTGAGCTTCTCTTTCACTCATAGATTCATAGAATGGCTCAGATTTGAAACTGTCTTCCAATCTAACAACCATGTTCAAGATCATCTTACTCAAATCTCCTTGCCATACATTCCACTACACCAGGTTGCTCAAAGCCCCACCCATCCCGGCTTTGAACACTCTCAGGGATGTGACCTCCACAACTTCTTTGGGCAACCTACTCCAGTGCCTCACCACCCTCACAGTAAAGAATTTCTTCCTTATAGATAATCTAAATGGAGCCTTTCAATTTAAAGCTATTCTGTTAATCCTATCACTAAATGCTCTTGTAAGAAAGCATCACATTTCAAAGAAAAGGGGGAAAAAAGGATTTCAGTCATGCTATAAACCATATATTTTTTATAAGTTTTGATGTCCAGATCTCCTTTTCTCTCCATCTCTCTCTAACCCCTTCTCTTTCTACATCTCACAACTTTTTTTTTTTTATTATGTTTATGAAATATGTTTCCTTTTGCTATTATTATTCTTCATTAGTTGGAGTGAACATTTATCTTTGCTTATCGTGTAGCACTTTTTAAAAATTTCATTATTTCCTGTGTTTGTGTTACACAGCCACCACTGCTCAGCCTCACAAAATCTTCTAAAAGCAACTCTTATCAATACAGCACAACTGAACCTCACAGATAATGCTTTATTAAATGTTACACAGAAGCTGAAATCTTAAGCAGTAGGTAGCATAAAATCATTACCAGCTTGAATATTTTTGAGGATCAAGATGATAATAATGTGATTTGCTCTCTCCATCTTTCTCATAGGTTCCCTTTAGGTACATGGGGAGGCTTGAATTTAGAAGGCATGAAATTAGGTCACCCTGAAGCCTTCTCCAGGTGGAACCATCCCTATTCTCTTAGCCTTTCCTCATAGAAGTAATAATCAGCTACATGGACGCATTTGGACTCACTCCAATAAATCAGTGTCCTTCCTTTATTGTGGATCCCAGAGTCAGACACTGGCCCTTTGCTCTGCTCTGTGAGACCCCACCTGGAGAGCTGAATCACTTCCTCACTCTGCTGGCCACAATGCTTTGGATGCAGCCCAGGACACAACTGGCTCCTTGGGCTGCGAGTGCCTATGGCTGGGCCATGTCCATCCTCTCAGCCACCAGCACTCCCAAGTCCTTCTCAGCAAGGCTGCTCTGATCTGTTCACTCAGTCTCTGTACTGAGCTTGTCCTGACCCAGATGCAGCAACTTACACTGGGTCTCTTAAATCATGTAAGATTCCCATGGACCCACTTCTTGCACTTGTCCAGTTCCCTCAGGGTGGTATCCTGTCCTTCAGGTGCATCAACTGTACCACTAAACTTGGTGCCATCGCAAACTTGCTGAAGGGGCACTCAGCCCTAAATCTATATCATTAATAAAGATAGGAAATGATACTGGNCCAAAAAAACAAATAAAAAAAAAAAAAAAAAAAAAAAAAAATTAAAAAAAAAAAATTCTTATCACTCTATCATCTGAGTAGACATCTGTTGCACAGACTCTGAAGTCAAAGATATTAAATGTTTTATTTGCAGACTAAATTTTCCTTTTCTCTAGAAAGCCCATGAACTTGAAAAAAACCATTATTTTAAAATATATGTTTTTCAAATACATTTTTCCTAAAATAAATTCATCCTTAGTCATTTTATCACACCAATATTAAAATGACTGAATCTTTCCTAGAAACTATTCTGAGTGGGGAGAAAAAAGTTATTTAGATCATTCTTATTACCATCATCTAAACCACAATAACACTTTGAATAGCATCAAACCATTCTTCCTAACTGCATACAAACAAATAACAAGGAAATTCTCCCCACCACAAAGAACTTGCAATCTCATTATAAGACGATAGACACCAGATGGATGCAACAAACAGATGGAGGAAGAATAAGGTAGCAATGAGATGGTTATAATCAGCATGATAAGCAGTGATGCATACCAGCAAACCGGCTGCCTAGCTATTATCTATGTGTGTGCGCACGCATGTAAAATTTACATAAATACCATTTACGTGATATTAACTAATTCAGAACATCTGATATTGTCAGCTTATAACAACAAGAAATGCAGGCTCTGTCAGTGAGAGCTTGATACCCTCATGTAACCCTGGGAAGGAGTATTATACAAGCCTGATGATACTGGCTAACAAAAGGGTGGAGAGTACTTTCCATCAGCAATTACTTTGCTGAACTTTAACAAAATTATCGTTTACTGGGAATTATAAAGATGAGGAAGGGGTTTTCTGGTCAGGAAGACTCATCCTTCAAGATTTTCTTTCCAAATCAAAGTAAAGACAATGAGTACTAGGGAGAAATGTGTTTTGGATAGGAAATGTGCTGTGTGAGAAAGCACTCTCTGAAAGGTTTTATTGCTGAACATCTGAGGCAATTTTGTTTAATGTTAGAACAGAATTTCAAACAGAAAATTCTACTCATAAGAGCAGAATTACTTTAGAAGACACTGTAAGATGCCTGGGAAGTATGAGGCTAATATTTTCTCTTAAAAAAAAATTTAACATTTCTTCCAACATTTATAACCTAAATTTCCACCAGTATTTAGTTAGCAAATACTAGTGGAAAAAAATATGGCTGTATCTAATCATGTTTGTTGCAAAAGAAGGTGTCTAAAGGTGAAAATACAAATTTAAATGTAAATGTATATTTAAATGTGAATGTATATGAAGCAAGTAATTCTGCATACTCATTTGTTTTCTGTGTGCTGCACAAATAACTGTGGGGAACATTGAGTTGCAGCCACCTCTGGCCTCACAACAGCTCTTTGATCACAGGATGGCTGAGCTTCAAGAAATGTTATGAAAATGACAAAGTTCTGCAAACTGCAGCACATATTTTTGTAATCACTTAAACAGTGAAATACTACATCTAAAGTGCACTGCAGAAATTGTTTGCAAAAGATGTCCCACGCCCAAGCAAACCTCATTCTTCCCAGTGTGGCGTTCCAGCAATAACCTAAAGGGTGGTACTTCCACCTTTTTTAAAATACCTATACAAACATGAAGAATATGTAATAATTTAAATTTGAAACTGATCTTCAGGTGATGACAGTATTGCATTTGCATTTCCAAGAGGGTTTGCAATGAATAAAAAAAGTCTACTTTTAATTTTTCATGCAATTTTAGTTCTGACTGCTTAAACAAGCATATATTTCTCATGGGTACTTTAGGACTCTGAGTGTTAATGCTGCTAAAATTCATTCAGTTTCTGAAATTAATTCAGGGGTTTTATTTAAAAAATAATATGAGGAAATGGGTTTCTAATCCATTACAAACAAATTAAAAGCAAACTTTTCAAACAGATTGTTATTAATATTCTGCTATTAATATAGTTTATTTCTGAAAATATTGTACTTTTTCCTAAGATACTTTCAAAATTCTTTTTTTCACACAATCTTTTTAATTTTAATTGTAGATTTAGGTACATCTGCGGTCTTAAGCACCGTAACTACAAAGAAATTATTATCTTCAAACAAAGGGACTCTAAAAGGACGACACTTTATACTAAGGTCTTCACAGATTAACATGAGAAGGACACATGAACACTTGCTAAAACCACATATGTGTTAAAATATTTTATTCTAAAATGAAGTATACAGAGTAACCTTTTTAGGCATACACTTAATAACTCAGTCACCCTGCTGTTGTTATTTGATTTCATTGATTTAAACCAACAATTTGCTTACCCTAGTAGCCAATAATCAGAAGGATGGCAAGCTCAAAATTGCAAAAGGCAGCTCAGATCTACCTGAATGTTTTGAATGGTTCTTTGTCTATAACAGAACTGTAGCCATTAGAGTCCTTGAAAATGTCCACAGAACTTCTATGGATGTGTAGATTAGTTAAGCAGTTTCTTTAGTGAATCTTTCAGTCTATCATCTGATCCATTTACTAGATTATTATGTTTGTTTTCTTTAGATTCAGATGTTAATTTTTATTCAGGTAATGTTAAAAAAAATATTTTAAAATATTAAAAGTTGAAATGATGTTACCACCAAAATTTTATAATGTTCATGCAATTTCATTAAAATTAAAATTGCCTTATTTCTTTGATTTAGCATATCAAGAGTAACGGGCTATATTAGAAAACAGTAGCTTGGCTTTAATTTGAAAAATTAAAAAACTTCTACTATTTCTTATAATTTTACTTTCTTTCCATATTTATTTCCTTTATACTGGTAAATATTATTATGCAAATATCTCTTCCACCCTAAACTCAGAGAGAACAAAATAAGCACTAATAAACTAAATTTTTAAAAAAATATATATATAAATAATGAAGAAGTATAAACAGGAGAAGAAAGTAGATAAATGTACAACAATAAGTATAATAAAAATACACTGGAAAGATGGGGACAGAAATATTCCTGAATATTTGATTTTATAGAAATAATTTATAGCAGACTATTGTTGTTTTCAGGCTTTTAATTTCAGCTGCTGCTAGGATTTGAATAGCATTGCTTAAACAGGTGATTCCCTTCTCTGTGAATGGGTATGCCATAAACCATTCCACCACTCCCAGATTATGGAGAAGGAGGAAGAGTATTTCTAGTTGAAGCAACACAACTTTCAGGGCTATTGTAGGAAGTTGTGAGTTTTTCACCCTTCTCTGCCTATCTAGTTCATGCCACCAGGTAAAATACATCCCAAAGAGTTCCAGTACAAGGAACTGAGGTGGAAAGGAACAGTGCCTTGGTTCACAAGGCTGCTGGCATATCTTTATGGATGAAGACCTCAAGTTCATTTATTTGTGACTCTGCTGTGAGACAGAGTAGAATCATCAGTGGCCTTTAGGATATAACATAAATTTTGAGGTTATTCAGTTATAAGTCCTTCATAGCTTTTTCTGTCATATTTTTCTTATTATAAATTTAATAAGTTAATCAAAATATTTCATTTATTCATAAAAGGCTGATATCCGTTACAGTTAATTCAAACTTTGCTTTCAAACATCTTGCAGAATTTTTATCTTTTGTGTATCTGATGAAAGACAGAAGAACATCAGAAAATTGTCAAGATTTTCTCACATTTTAAATCTCATTTCACAAATTACTGATATTTTTAAAATTCACCAGGTTTAATCAGTACAAATTAACTCAATTGGAAATATTTGGTAGCTTACTGTTTTGCTCTCTACCTTGCTTATATGTCATGTCTTTGAATGATATAAATCTGATTAAACCAGACCACCTAAACTGTGAATTACTGTGAAATGCTAATTATAAAATTACCATGGCTAACATAATGCAACGATGAAAAAGTACCAAATGAAAGGGACAAATTGCAGGCATTCACACATCAATTAAAAATGTCTTTCAATATTCAGCCAGGGCTACAGGGATTTGGTTTCCAAAGATAGAACTAAAACTACTGTAAAATGTTAGCCTAGTGTTGACCATCTGTTTTAGTGCAATAAGCTACATTTTTTGTAGAATTGGGATCCTAAGAGAGTAAACCATTTGATGGACACCTAGAATGGAATCTAGAACTTCAGTTTTGAGTTCTGCTTATTTAACTATGTTTTGCCTTTCTATTTTTGTATTGCTCCTAATGACACACTCATAGTCTGTTCCACACAGGTGTTCCATAGTGATTTTCCTTTCTATTTTTTAAATATGAAAGGCCTTGCTTATTCTAGAATATTTTGAAATATGAACCTAATTTGCCCATAAGCAAGTTTTCTTGAAAACATGAGTTTTCCTTTGCTCTTGTCTGTCAACAGTAAACATATGACTACAATAAAAATGGAAGAATGGTTACACAAACAGCAAAATATAATCCATCTGTTTTTAGATCTGAATATTGATAGTCCAAAAGTGCTTGGACATGTAACAGTTAAAAGCTTCAAATTATAAGCACTGAGTTAAGATTTCAAATTGCCTTTATGTTGTAGGATTGTTGCTGGGTACCTAAGATTGAAACATGCAGCTGATGATGCATTAAGCAGAGAAATGAACAAGTGAGACAAAAAAGCCACCTCTATAACTCTGTCTTTTCTGGACTCTTCTGTAGCTGTAGCCTTAAATAAGACACCCATGGGAAACTGAAAATCCTTTCTGAAAATGCAGGTCTCATCCCAGCTCAGACATTTAAATCATGCCCCTGAGCAGAATCGGCCAACACATACTTCTTATGGAAAAACAGTATGAGAAAAAAAGGAGTGACAAGCACTGCCTGATAGGTAAATATAGAGAAAACTCTCAGTGGAAACAGGGAGTTGCAATATTCCGTGCTTCTTGGCCTGAGGATATGAAACCAGCTGCAGAAGGATAATTTAGCATATGATACCTAGTTTGGCATACCCTGCACACTGCCAACTAAAACTCTTCAGTAAAGGTCACAGGAGGGAGCAAGGAGGACATAGTTCTAAATCCCATAACCAGGACTTGTACAATAGAGAGGGGAAAACTCTCAAATTTGCCAGAAATATTCCTTTACCAATAAACCCTGAGCTGAAAAAGCCAAGTCTTATCTGCATGCATTGCGCTGCAGGCATGGCAAGGCAAAGGCACTAATGGGACTATTCCTTTCCACCCTGTCTTGAGGGCTGTCCCATCCTACCCATGACCCAGGAGACCACTTCAGCCAGCCTGAACTGTCAGTCCCTGGCCCTGAAATGCCACAGCAGGACAGCCCTCAATCTCCCCATAGCTTTTCCCTGCCCAGCCATGGACCCTGTTGAGCGAGTCCCATCTTCAGTCCCTCAGCCCAAGCCATTCTCAGCCTACCCTGATCTCAGGTAAAAGGCTGGTAGTATGGCTGTGGCTGTTCTGGTGCCATCAGCTTCCTTGCTCCTAGCTGGTGTAGTGGGGCAGGTCCTGATTGATGTCCCCTGGGGAGCCCCAGGCTCTGCAGGTGCTGGTGGGGAGAACATTTGGGCTACTTGATACTTTAAATTGAAACAGCTGTCAAACACAAGCTGGGCTTGGAATGTCTATAAAATTGGATATTGGTACCTCTTTTTAATGTTATTTTTGCACTGTTTTGAGAGTGAAAGTTGAGAATTTTAACCCCATGTGTCCAAGAAAGATCTGAGTTATTCTTGCATTCCAGTGGATCACATCAGCTACTAGACAGGTACGCAGAATTCCTACACTGACAACAGGCTTCCTCTTCTGGATTTATCCATTTGGTGAAATTGACCATTGCAGCTGCATTTTATATTGCTGGAGTGTGTTAGTCCTACTAGCCCAGAGCCTGTGTTGGACACAAGGTTGAAGAACTTGTGGATTTTAGGCAGCTTAAGCAGCTGGTGAACTCCTAGGTACTCACATCAGATAAGAGGCAAATGCTTCAGGGTCTGATATGTAGCAGAATCTTAAGTGCCTGAACAATTTGTGGGGCAAAAATACACTTCCTGAACGGGATAAGTTCTGGTTTAACAGACTTAAAGATCTAAATCTTGTTTTGGATCTTGCCTTCCATTCATACCTTTAAAACATTAAACGGTCTGTATCCGGGATAGCTATTCTTCAAGAGGCACATAACTCCTGACAACTGTAATCCTCATGTCCTGACAAAAACCTCCAAAGAGCAAACTCTCCTCTCCTAGAGAGACATGACTTTAGCAAATCTGGCCATGTTAATCACTGTAATTATTCTTCTAAAAGAGTTTACTAGAACAACTTCCCATGGGAAAGAAAAGCTGCTTCTTCAATCTTTTCTATCTTAACATAAATAAGCAGAGTGATAATATACTTACTTAATAGGAAACGTGTTCCTACATATTTGGGTTTTGAGAGGCAAATGGTGAAACAATGTCTAACAGTGCTGTTAGAGAAGTTTCTCAGTTTTTTAACTAAGCCTGGGTGGGTTGCAACTGCAACAATTTGTCTGCCATGAGCAGTGATCTGAATCAAGCACATCTGGTAAATATATCAGTACATAGCCAAGTACAGGGATGTATAAGAATAACTCTCTGGATGGGGCTGGCAGATTGGTGGAGTTAGGATCAGAGAGGAGCCTGGGTAATCTTTCAGAAAGTTAATTGTTTCAGCAACTATTGAATCCTGAGGACACTTTTGGAATATTTATAGGTCCTAGATCATTTCAGGTTTGAATAAGAAGACAGGACTTAGTCTCGTCCATGTGACAGTCAAAGAGAAACCTGTCAAAGCAATATATAAGGCATGGAAACACAGAAAATGGAGTAGAGGAAGGAAATGAATCTCTATAGGATTTTTTTCTTGGACTAAGATCCAAACTGCTATACAAAATGAAACTTCAAGCCTTTTATTACTAGTTCATTGCTGTTATTGGTGATAGGATAGGGACTTGAAGGAAAAGAGGAATCAGTAAAGGAAGACATATTACTAACTGACTTAAAAATATGAATATATATCTAAATAAAAATTCTCTTTCAGGTATGCTCCATGTAGTTTATATTTTTGCCAAAGAAAAAATATTTTCTTCAAGAGATCTTTCCTTAGTCATAACCATGTTTTATTTTTTACCTTTTTAGAGAGAGTGTCAGCAAAAGAAATGTTTTCTTCTGTAGCTCCTAACATTTTCTTTTTTCTTATTAAAACAAATGAGAAAATAACAAACCCCTCAACCAAAAACTAAAGAGCAAAAAAAAAAAAAAAAAAAAAAAATAGGGGTTGTAATTCTTAAACAATACTGAAGGACTTTGTTATAGTAATAACCTCGTGTAAATGCAGACTTGTGTGCAAGAAAGCCCATTTAGAGTCTGAGTGCTTAGAAGATTTGTGATCAACTCCATTTACTCTTGAAGGATAGATGATCCTCCACAGAATACATTGACCCCTTCTAGGCTCCAGAAGCTCATTCAACGGTCTTAGGTTTGTTTGGAAGACCCTTCCCACCAATATAGCTTAGGGGCTGAGGGGGAAAAGGCAAGGCATCTTTTTCTAAGGCTTCGATGCTCTTAGACTTACCACAATTATTTTCCTATTTAGTTTGTTCAGTTGTTGGATAGCTCAGTATGTAAAGCCAAGGATTAAAAAACAAGAAAGAAAATAAGAGGTGGTCTGAGATAGGCTGAGCTGTAATCTAAACAAGGAGAGAGTGACTGTGCATTATCTTCATGTGAATGGAGATTCCTGGGATAATGCTTTTGGCTCTTAACTGCAAGAAAAAGACTTTACCAATAGCCACCCATTGTCCTGCTTTTGTCAAGACTGAAATAAGAGAAGACAGGCTTTTCAGGTCCAGTCTGTGAGGATGGCAGGGTGGAATGCAGTTGGATTCCAGCTGAGTGTTTGATGTCTTCATTTTTGAGGCCTCTTCTAAAAAAGAGCTGGCAGGAAAGTGTGGCCTTACATAGAAAAAGGGCAAGTCCTGGAGCAAGTTGCTTCCCCAGTAATGAGTAGACATCCAATTCTATTATAATAATGTTCTTTCATTGCCACAGTGGAGCTAATAGAGTTGTGGTGACTTCACACCTGCTGCAGCCCGAAAAAAAAAAAAAAAAAAGTCACCATGAAATCTCCCAGAAGGCTACTGCTGTCTAGAGGCAAGAGTGCAAGTGACATATAAAGTGTCTGACAATGACATATTGCTTTAGAACTTCCATGAAATTACTAGAATGCTGCAGTATAATCTCCAAATTCCCTGCCTCTGAATAATATGAGAAAGGCAAAGAAATTATACATACAATTAAATGTTACCATTCTTTTTCCTGAATATCTGTGCAAGCATTAGTACTCCATCTGAGAAGTTTGAGATTTAAGCTCCTCAAGACCATGTATGCCTATTTAATTCCATACTGTTTCTATTACTGTTGGAAAAGAACAGTTACCCATCTTACTGTTAACATTCCCTTTCTAACGAAAATTTGTTTTAAAAAATGTCAAGATAAATGGAAATGTTTCCAATGGCACAGGACTGTGTTATTGCTTTTCTCCAGATTCCACTGATAAACACAAGCTTGGTTTTCTTAAACAGCAAGATGCCATCTTTTTGACAGATACAGTATGTAGTTATGTCACAGCATTATGATAAACCTTATAGGGAAGACACAGCAGGGTCAAAGCGTTTCTACATTCCCAGCACAGTTTCCATGAAAGGAATGTTTACATGACCTACAGCTCAAGGTTTAAATATATGCAGCAGTTTTGCTGTTAACTCCCTGAACTCACTTACTGAGCAGCCTATGACCAGCAAAATTCTACTGGACTTGTTACAGTCTTAGTGTTAACATTTTCCTGTCTTGTCAGCTGTTTTGGACATCTGTTGTGCTCTACAAAATGACTGCAGAAAGGTTGTTGGGAGGTTTTGTTTGGTCTGTTTGATGGTCTGAGGAACGTAAATATTAGTCTGTCCTTTTGTTTATATTGGTTGAGAGCAGATGAGAGAAGAGAAGGAAAACTTGGATATCAAGCCAATGAAAATGAGCAAGATTCTTGCTTGACAAGTGCTGTATTTGCTGTATTTGATTTTTGTGACTCCTTTTCAAAGCTGCAACAAGTATGTAGAGAAAGCACAGGCTACATATGACCTCATGTATTGTTAACATGGTTTTACAAGACTGAATCAGAACTTGTAGTTATATAGGGTTTTCATAATCTTTGTTAATATCTTTTGGCTGAGATGGGATTGCTTTATACATCAGACAGGTTCTATACACTAGAGAAATTAAACTGTCTAAAATGCCTCGAATACTTAAAGAGCACTTTATATCATTCTCAACAAGGCCTAATTAAACCAAGAAGGCAGATCAGATAGGGTGCTAACCAGTGGCTGGTTGAAATTTATGCATGGAACCATAGATCATATGCATGATCTGGGCCGGATCCAGTTGTGTTTGTTCCCTGTGCTACTAAATCTTATTTTCCCCTCAATTGTTCTGAGAATATTCTATCACAGTTTATACCCATAACATTTAAAGCAATTTTACAGCAGCTACTATTGGATCTAGACTAGAAAGGCATGGGGATTCTTGGAGAAAAGCAGTTATTTCTCAATAATAAGAGTATATATACCAATGGCAGACCAAAGAGAATAATTCAAGACTATGTCTGAAGTGTTAGCCACAGTAAGATAAGTAACTATTTACTTATTAGCTTAGAAGTCGTTAAAGCATCAGATTAGTTATTAGTATAGCTTCAAAACTGCCCATATATCTTGACTGTAAGCTCTCAATAGCTTCTTTATTGCCATGGTTAAACTGTTAGAGATCCCTGCCCTACCCTGTTTAAAGCTAACTTGATTATGCTTATAACATTTTACCCTTGCTTTTTGTGACTGACATTCCAATTACTATCCACAAAAGAATGCTGCTTGCTCAGGAACTCTAATTAGTTTGCAAGTTTTGAAGGACTTTCTGAACAAAACTCAAAACTCAGGGGAACTGCTCATCACAGCCCTAATTTTGTGTCATTGTTCAAACTTTCAAAAGTTCTTTAAAGACTGATTAAGAGTGCAAATAACTAACAGTGAAAACTTGAAGATTAAAATGTTATGTCTTTGATTTATTAGAAGTTACTCAGTTGAAGCATTTGACTTTGCTTAGAGGCTTTTTTTCACTTTTTTTTTTCTTTTTTTTTTCTACTTATTGGTCTGCAGTGAAGTCCAAATATGTTTCTTGCCTTTGCAAAGAAAGATACAATTGAAGTTGTATTCATAATGGGAGTCTAGTGTCTTAGATGTATTAAAGAATTGTTACCTCTTTAAGATATTTTGTTTTCAAATATAAATTAAATTATTCTGATTTATTTTTCCTTTGCATGAACATATGTGACAACTATCTCAAATAAGACAGACTATATGTGTTTTTCCCCTTTTGCAATGACTGTAAATGAAATGTTATCAGTAATTGCAAAGAAACTTCAACTCACCTATAAAAACAAACTGTGTTAGTCTTTGTCTCCAAATACACATTTAACTAGCATTGAATCTTTAGTTATTGGAAAATGCCTCTTTAGTGTTATTACTTCTTTGCAGACTCGACATCTTAACAGCTTAAAAAGAAAGTGTTCTATGACTCACTTTTTAAAGTTTTCTGCAATAAATCAACCATTTCTGAAGACAGGGAAATTAAACAAACTTTTTTTTTCCATCTGAATGTAAATTCTTAATGAATTTCAATGTACACCTTCTTCCCCACAGTAAAAATTCTAAGACAGCAACTCAGTCAAGCTGAGATATTGACAATATGGGCTGAAAGCTCAGGAGTCAGATATGAGGGAAAGGAGGCAAAGGATAAGTCCTAGTCTCAACTGCCCTGCATGAATTTGCTTAGCAACAGTAGGGAGGGACAGGCTTTATGACAAAAATGTAAGAGATGGTCAAAGGAATGCTGCCAAGGAACATTCCTATGGACAGCACAGCACAACAGCAGTGACACCAAGACAACTTGCCTGGCCAGTTTCTAACGGTGAGCAGAAAGCACAACAGGAAAACAAACACATTTGACACTCACTTTTGAGAGAAAAGCACAAATATTCTCCTTGTCCTGCAATGTTTCCTGCCATACGCCTATCTCAGACCTCCCAAATTACCTGGATTCACCCTGTGCTCACTTAGATTTGTTCAGGGACTGTTAATCCTGGAAACTCTCAGGGAATCTCAGGTTTTGATCTCTCCACCCTGTCAGCATGTCCCACAGATGGATATGACAGCTGTTTGCATCTGACAGATTAAATCTAGTAAGTGAACTTGCTGTGTGTGCACTCAGCCAGTTCTTGAACCAGAACCCTGGGGATGTATAGAAAGCAGGTTTACCAAGTGAGTCAAAAGGGAGCCTGCCACTAATAGCTGTGCTAAGCTCCTCTCAGTTTGAAGTCAGTTATTTTCAAGTCTTACAGCAGTTCTTTAGCAGGGGAGACTTTTTTTCCTGTGATGAAACAAGAAAAAGAGCTGATGTTAATAAGAAGAAAGATGCTACACATTGCTACTGAAATTTTGTGTCTGGTTTATTGCAGCAGACTCGTAGCTGTGAATTATATAATTAATACTTCACCATAGATTTGTAAGAGGACTTGAGAGGGAGAGCAGAGATTGAAGAGCTGCTTTTTTCCTTACATTAAATTAAACAGGCTCAAGCTATATAGAATTTTGAAATATGACAAAGAGCTTCTCTCTTTGTCACCTGATAAAATCTGGTCAAAATAAAATCTGCATGAAGCCCAAATAATTGGTTACAGAGGTGTATCTATGTACCTTGATAGTAAAAACAATGGGATATATAGTAATTTTTTTTTTTTTTAAATAGATCCTGAAATTTTCCCTTCAGGCAGGTTTCAGCATCTCTGTCAGAATTTCAAAGGAAAATGTTTCCTCTGACCTCAGAATAAATATCAATTATTTGTTCTAAGACACTCAATCATGAAATCTATTGGGTTATTCATCCTATTCTCACATTTCAGGTACAGAAAAACATTTAAAATATTATTGTGTTTTTTAAATTATTCCAAGAAAAATATATACTCAATTCCCATCAAAGCCAAGCTCCTTTTCTTTTTTTTTTTCCTTTTTTTTTTTTTAAATTTATTTTTTTAATCTTTCTATTCACCTCTCTGACTAGGAAGCAAAATTTTTGAGAAAAGTAGATAATCCAAAAGATTATCTTTTTGTTCTTCCAGCAGCTAATGCAAATTCAGAGCAGCAAATTCAGAGCAGGCATGTCTGTCCCAGGCAGCTGTGGCAGCCATGGACTCAAAAGCCTAGCCTCTCCATAAAGGACTTGCACTGCCTCAAAAAATCTGCACTAAACCATGCTTCTAAACAGATTTTGGGCAAAAAATAAGGTGAACTTTTGTGACTATTTTCATGTTTTTTACTTATTTGTTTAGGAAAATTTCATAGGGGTTTGAGTTTTGTGTTGCATAAAGCCAAAACACTAAGCTGGTGAATGGACTAATGCTTTTTAGAGGACTTTTTTATTGATATAAAAATATATATATATTTAAATAGAAAATGCAGCTCCCTAAGGATCAATAGCCACATACAACTTTGGTGAGGCTGATATCAGAAAAATGTGCAAAGTTTCAGTATTCACAACCTTGAAAGGAGGCTAAGAGTTGGAGATGAGGTAGCTAAACCCAAAGAAATTATTTGCACACTAGAAAAAAAAATCTTATAATGAGATATGTAAAAGTTTTCATGTGTTGATTTTTTTAAAAAATTGCTTTAAACTTATCATTGTCATCATAAATGGAAGATAAAGGGTACTGAGGATTTAAACATCTATTCAAGACAGCCATAACAAGATATATAGCTGCAAGAAGATGACAGATTTCAGATTAGTAGAGCACTTTTAAAAAACAAGTGGGTCTGATTAATGAATGGAAAAGCCCAGCAAAGAAATGAATTCTCTGTCTCTCAACATTTTCAAATCAAGGCAGGATGCTTTTCTGAAAGCTCTGCTTTTCCTAAATACAAGGCCAGATTTAGTCAAACAAGGACTGTTGGCTCCAGTACTTTATGTCCTATAAATGAGTAAGGTTAGATAATCCAATGTTCCCTCTGGCCTAGTTTTTATTAACCTCATATTCACCTAATTTTGTGTTCAACAAAAAAGAGAACCAAAAGACTGAGGTGTGCATGCATATATATATATATTTTTTTTTTTTTT
>VWZN01012431.1:14854-27670 GCA_013396955.1 Regulus satrapa | reverse complement strand
CAAAATGCTAATAGGTTGTAAATGGCCTATGACCTTTTCTAGCTATTTTTCAATATTTTTCAGCAGTTAAAAAACAGTCACTGAAGTAAGTCAAAAGTCTCTTAGTCTATTATTTAGTTTAGAAAAAGAAATGTTTATCAAATTGACTTGAATTGATAATATGGTAGTTCATGCTTGAGAAGCCTCACAAGCACCAGTGTGAAGAACTGGATATTGTCTTTCTGGCATAATCACATGAAGAGTGGATTGCATTTACATCTTCCATGACCTTGAAAACAGTTTCCCATACCAATGTCAGAAATTCCTTTTTTTTTTTTTCCCTACCACTGCTGCTGCCAAGAGTATAGATTAGATGTGTAAAAATTAAATGGCATATAAATTAGAATTATAAAAGAATATTATATCAATATACAAAATAANTTTTTTTCAAAATGTGTTTTTAAATATTCACTGAGATTTCTTGATTCCATGATCCAAAGTTTCATAGATGATAGAAGTGATTCACAAGTTGTTGTATATTAAATGTTTTCAGTAGATTTGACTTCATTGTTCCACTGTATGTTGTAGAATGGCATTTTTCTCTTAAATGTCTTCTAGGTCTGCATATTTTTGTCACTCTGTGAATACTTTACTTCTACATTGGACATGTGCTAATTCAACTTTTATGAATTATAAAATTTTCCTTACATCTTAAAATCAATATTTATCTATACTGTACTTATTGATCTGTTACTCAGCAGTTCTAGTGTCCTTCTCTAAAGAAGAACAAGGAAGTCTTTATTTTCCCTCTGTTCATATCTCAACCTTACTGTAATATGATACATAGTTCTAAAACGTTGCAACTATAGCTAGGAGAAGGTGCATGCTCTATATGAATATAAGAAAAATCTAGATTTTGTGATGGAGTCAACAAGAAGGTTCCCCAGGTTTTTCCCATGTAAGAAAACAAACTGGGCCTGTGTGCAGCTATGAAATTCCTAAGCCCTACAAAGTTATCTATTTTCATCTTTGGATTTCACTGGTCTGTTTTTCAACTCAATTTTTATTTTATTCTTTTACATTGCAGTCATAACAGATCACCTTATCTATAGGCAATTATATCAATATAGCCCATATTTTTATTTTATTCAAATTCTTAACACTGTTAAATTGTAGAAAGGCTCCATGATATTTAAAAATCAAATAAATTACCATATTACTAAAGAAGCATTCTTGGTTTAAATGTGGATGATGTGTTTGAAATTTGCTGGTTTTTGACAAGAACTTAAAGCAGGTCAGTGTTCTGAATTATATCACCGTTTAGGGCAAAGCAAGTCCTTTGAGAAATAACAATCTACTTCACAATCATGTTACAGCTATAGTTACAGTTTATGATGATTTATTAATGCAGTCTGGTTTGGGTTGCTCAAGCATTTTATTTTGCTTGATCTGAATGCTATCTTTGACACTGTCTATTATAACACTCTACTTTATCATTTATGAAATTATGTAGAATAATTTCACAGTGTTTTGAGATGGTGTCATTCTTATTTATTAAAACACATGTCCATCTGTGTCATTACATATTTGATTTTTTTTTTTTTGTCAGTTCCTTCAGGTTTTGTGCGAATACATTTTTACTTAATAAATGATACAGTATTTTCTATAGGTAACACCATTAATCATTTAGGTATTTCTTCTTTCATGTAAGATCGTAAAGAACGTGCGATAATGACTTTGCACAGATGTATAAAAAAAATCCTAACAACTGGAAAAAACATATTTGCAGTTTAAAGATGAATACAAACACAGAGGAATGTGTGTGCATGTCCTGGGTTAATGGTAAAAATACTTTTCTTCTTTAAATGAAGTTAATCAGGAAAGTATTTTGAATCTGAGATTTGTCACAGCTGCAAGAGGCTTTTTCAGAAGAAATTAGGAGATTTTCCACAATTCTAAAACTATATCTATATTATTCTTCTGAATATTTTTCATTACAAATACAATCTTTATTGATAAATAAGATAAAATTAACTGCTGTAGAAATGCACATGGAACTCTACAGGGCAATTAAGTTTAATTTACATTATCACAGTGTTTATTTATTTACAGAAAAATCTGGATGTGTGCCTTCAATTTGGTTTACATAGAGTATTTACAATGATTTTACTTCAAGAATTGAATTAATACATACATATTATTAACTCAGAGGTAACACACTGTTTTTCCCCGTTTGTCTTGAACAACAAAATAATTAGGGTACTCCAGAAATTTATTTTCACATGGCAGTTTGTTTTTTTTTACTCTGTAAAACTGACAAAAATGCTGTTGTGCTTGGGACATGAGCTGTCACCTAGGAAATGCCTTTGCCTTCTTCAGGTTTCTAAACTGTGTTAGATCACCCAAAGAGAACATGAGCCCGAGTCGAAATGTGTATGATAACCAAAATAACTTCAAGCTCCTTTGTGCCTGTGGTATGACTTCGGTCTACCCCAGAAACATTGTCAGCTATAGATATTTGGAATTTTTTTTTTTTTTTTTTTTTTTTTTTTTTTTTTTTTTATGATACTGCTTAGACCAGTCAAGGGCCCAAAGTAGACACAGCAATTCTGAACAAAGAAAATTCTTTCTTTCTCACATAGCTTATTTTGTGGGAACCTGGGATCTGCTACATCCAAAGAAACATATTTTTATCAGTAAAAGCTGCATCTCCTTTTGGAGCTTTTGCTGAGATATATGTGTTAGCAATCCCCCTCTAGTTTAGACTAGCCCTTAGCAGTATAAAGCAATTAAAGATAATCCTGGCATGCCTTGAAAAAAGATAGTGTTTTCTGCAGCTCTTTTTGTTCATGATTTTCAGGTGTGTGCTTTTCTCTACTGCCCCTGCAGTTCCTGTAATATAGATTGCATACTGATAATGCAGGCTGTTATCTGTAGGTGTTCCTAAATAATGAATAGCCCACTGTAACAGCTTTTCTTACAAATAACTAGCAAAATCTGGCTTCAGTCTGTTTTTGAACAAAATAATTTATAACATTTCTAAAATAGAAGCCTACCTCTAGGCTTTTAAATCCATTCTTGAGCACCTAAGGGTCTCTTTCTAGTTCCATTCATTTCAACTTTTAAATTATATTTAGTCCAAAAATTGAGATATTTCTTTAGACTGTACTGTGCCTGGACAACTACAAACTCTTTTCCTGAAGTGTACTGGATTTGTATGGCCTGATTTTAATTAGCAGGTAATTAGAGGTAATTCCTGTGAGAAGCTGCTGGAAGCTTCCACCATGTGCAGCAGAGCCAATCCCTGATGGCTCAGAAGATGGACATGCTGCTGGCCGAACCTGGGCCAATTAGAGGTGTTGGTAACGCCTCTGTGATCATGGATTTAAGAAGACATCAAAACAAAGGTGGTGGCACAACTTTGGTTCCTACCAGAGATGAAGTGAGAATATGTGAGGGGAAAAAATGTGGGGACACCAAGGTCAGTGCAGCAGGAGGGGCAGGAGGTGCTGCAGGCACCAGAGCTGAGATTCCCCTGCAGACTATGGTGAAACCATGGTGAAGGAGCTGTGCCCCTGCAGCCCCTGGGGATCCATGGAGATGCAGAGATCGACCCACAGCCCCTGAGTGAGGTGCCCATGTTGGATGCCTGGAGGAGGCTATGGTCTAGTGAGAGTCCTGTGGAGAGAGGTTGGAGCTGCCTGTCCATGGAGGACTGAACCCTGTGGAAAAGTGACCCACACTGCAGCAATTTTGGGAGATTGCTGTTTTGGTTGCCCAGGTCCAGGATGGACTCACATTGTGGTAGTTCACAGGAAACTGTTTTTCTCATGTAGGAGAAGTTTGTGGAGAACTGTCTCCTGTAGGAAGGCCACAATGCTGCAGAAGAGGGTCATCTTCTCCCCCTGAGCAGCAGAAGCCATGGATGGTACTGACCGTCACCCCTATTCCCTGTCTGCTTGGGTGGCTGGAATAGGCAATAGGGCTGGGAAAAAGGGAGGTGTGGGGAGAAGGTGTTTTTAAGGGTTTTTGCTACTTCTCATTATCCTGCTCTGATTTTGTTAGTGATAAATCCATTTCAAATCTCTGCATTGAATCTGTTTTGCTCTTGGTGTTGTCTGATGAGCAAACTCCCCCAGACCTTACCTCAATGCATAAACCCTTTGTTAAACTTTCTGTTCTCTGTTCTGCTGCAGAGCAGAGTTACTGAGTGACTTTGGTGGGTGCCTGGCATCTGAGCTAGGTCAACCCATGACATGAAGCCACTAGGACCCTTATACATTATTTCAGTCCCCAGGGAAACAAATCTTGGCATGACATTCTCTAAATATTCCTATCTTACATATCTATATGTGAGAGGAAAACAAATGCTAGATGCTCATAGAGAAACATGTCTTACTCTCTCTTGAGTGTAAATGTATGTCTCCATCACATTGGAATAATATTTATGTCTTGCCACATCCTATGGGAATTACTATGAAAAATATTTGCAATGTGCAGGGTTGATGAAGGTTCTGGGTGTCTTCTTAGCTTGAGGTTGCTTTAGCTACTCTGTCAGCAGGAACTCCCTTGTTATTACTGGTCATGACTCTGTACATAGTAAGAGAAATCTGAAAACAGAGGGGAGCACTGTGTTTAGTAACAGTTTTGCCCCCTAATCCACTGCCCTGTCCTTTGTTACATCAATGTGATTTATGTGATTTCTCTCAGCAAAGACTAATAGCTGAAAAAGCTCTACTCATTCTGATCTGTCCTTTATTTTAAAAGAAAGCTGTAACATTTTGTAGTCCTTGGTGCTTAATTGATCCACATTTAACAGAAGATGTTCCTTATGGAAATTATGCTTGCATTGACTCAGATACTGTGAATAATTCAGGATAAGTGAGAGGAGCAAATTCTAAATGATAGTTTACGCAACTGGAAATTGATGATCAGAATTTCTTCAAGCTCTAATTTACCATCAGATAGAGCCAATTAAGTGCACTAGTGATTCTGGCGTCACTATTTTAATTTGTCTGTCTTTCTATAACCATGATTCCATAGGAATATAAAGAAGGACTTCATATCCTTTCTCTCTCTCTCTCTCTCTCTCTCTCTCTCTCTCTCTCTCTCTCTCTCTCTTTTTAATTTCTTTAAATTTCTTTTTCTTTTTTGTTACAGTCTTGCCTCTGTCTACCCAAGGAATACATCATTAGTCATCTTGGAATTAATTTTAAAATTCTTCCTAGGTGATCATAAGGGATTTCATCACACTTAATTTATTGATTCTTTTTTTTGCTATTCTCATCAGACTAAAATACATGCCATATGAACAACCCTTCCTACCACTCTTGCTTTTAAAAGAAAGCATTAAAATTATAGTATTTTTAATTCCCTATACAAATAGTTTTAACACAAGCACAATTGCTTCAGTTAGAGTCAACTTACAGTGTATATATACTAAGAAGAAAGGAAATCAAATAACAGAAATTAAGTAAAAAGTGAAATAGCAGAGAAAAAAACCTAAATGTCAGAATTTTCATTATATATCCTTATTTTTAGAACTTTTATTCCATGTGAAAAATTATGTAAAGACTAAAATCTGGCATATTAAATATGACATTTCAGTCTAGAAATAATTTTATCTCATATATATTGCTAATAGTTAATTTGTGGCATTTTGATAATATTGTATGATTGAATGAAAGGTGGCATTACAAGCTGGAATAATTTCAGGAATTTAGATAAATGTTAGCATAAGAAGTATCTGTAAGAGAAATATCACATCTTTAAATTCAGGTTTTCTTCATAAGTTTTGGAGTTTATGTTTTGAACGCCAGTATTTTTTTTCTATCACTATAGTATCACTTAGTATTATAATTATTGTATGTTAGCTTCACACTGTGCTTATTGTGCTTTACAGTCAAGTTGTCCTCAGAGTTAATTAATTCTATGTGTACATGTATTTACGTAGTATATAACGCTTGACAATATGGTCTCATTTTAATTCCATTTTCTTTTACAATAATCTTGTATTTGACTGCTGTACTGCTGAAGAAAAACCAGGATATTAGAAAACCTTCTGGTGTGTTATGAACAGAGCCATCACGTCTCACAACATGAGCATGAGACTTAGACAAGTGGCATTTGGTTTGCACCTTCTCAGAGTAACACTTCTGCACCATATGTTTTTACAGCGCAAAACAAGATAATTTGTCATACTTTGTGATCCCACATGACAATCAAAACTGTATGCCTTAGCTGTGATCTGTCAAACCATTATGCCTGTCACATAGGGGTCAGGAGAAGGAGGAATACCTTGCTGCTGTGACTCAGCCAAAGGGAAGAAGGAAAGAGGTTAATGCAACTTCTCAAAGGAGCTCCTCCACACAGTAACATTACCCGTCTCCGGGAGAGTGCTATTACACTCTTTCATCACTTGATGTCTGGAAGAAAAATTTTAGTAGCCACTGAAGCATATTTTATTTCCATGCAATCAAGAAAAATGCTCGTGCAGCTGCACTACAGGGCTTTGAATGAAGTTTCAAATTTTCATTGTTGAAACACCACAGAAACTTCCATCTATTAATCCTTTGGCTGAAGCTGAAATATAAACAGGGAATTAAGCTTTTCACAGAACACTGAAAGTACAATTTGCTGTGCAGATTAGTACATGATTGCTAGCATAGCTACGCATCCATTGTTCACATTCATTGGAGTATGGCAATCAAATATTTCTGTTAAACATGGCAGACAGAATTCAAAGAGAAGCAGATAAATGGGAAATTTCTTTCTGCCCACCCAAAGAAGCAATATACATAATCCTGAGATGTCTGATAGTATTCCTAGTTTTGTTCTTCATCAGTTAATAGCTCCTGCCTTTACTTTTTCCTTCAAATTCTATGCACAATAACACCTTTTCTTTATGATAAATGTTACTTCCTTGGCTCCAAAATCTTCCTTTGAAAGGTCTGAAATACTCTGAACCTATTTAGTAATTACATGAAAGTATCAGTTGATTCACTTTTATTCTTCTGTTCCCTAAAGTATACGCATATTAAAAATAAAAAATTAAGAAACAACCAAAACAAAGAAACCCTTCCAAAATCCCCCAAACAAAACAGGCAAACAAAAAACAACAACAAAACTCAAACAAAGAAACAAACAAAAAGGACAATGCCGGCATAGCTTTAGAAAGTCCATATCTCTAAAGGACATCTGGAACTAATTTCTCAATGAATGGCAAGCAGCTGCCATATATGCCTCAATATAGGACAGTACGGTGATTCACAAATTCTTTGCTGAATAAGTAGTTCCATGCTCCTGATCATTCAAAAGTGTTGGGTGAATTCTAAATAATTAAATTTTTTTTAGTTTGGGGATTTAAACCTCTGAGTTTGGTAGCTCTGTAGTGGTCTTTTTCCTGCTTAACTTAAGTAGGAACTTAAGTTATTTCAGAACTTAAGAACTTAAGTAATTAAAAAAGAAAAAAAATACTATTGGTACAACAAAAGAATCAATTTTTGTCAAAATAAAGTAGAATGATGTTATGATATTTCCCAGTAAATGTCTAGAGCACAGGCAGACATTTTAAAGAATAAGAAATGGAAGGAAAAGGGAGATTTACAGATCTAGAGAGATCCAGTGTCTCTCTATTGTTATCAGGTAAAACTGATCCTGAATGATCCTGTCTTGAATGAAGGTCAGTTAAAAACTGAAAGTCACCAGAATGCCTAAGATATGCAACTTCTGTCATCTTCTTGTCTACACAAATAAAAACAATCTACAGTGCTTTTTTGAGTCCTGCTGCTAACACTTTTGAAAATTCTTATTACATACTTCTAATTATTGACCTGTCTTTTAGGTATTCACGTTTTCTGAACCACAGCCATCATAATAATCCTGTAAATAAGCACCCGGTTACTTTATAAATTCTATATTGCCACTTACAATGTGCTGTACTTTGTACAGTGCCTATCAGCAAGATCCCTTATTATTGGGCATAACTGTAATTTTTGTAATTTATTAATAGCAATTCAATGAATTAATATTTTCTGCAAAGGGAAATAAAATTGATAGCATGCATCAAGCCTGGCAGAGTTCAAGAAGCATTTGGACAATACTCAGTCACTCCTGGGGATGGTGCTGTGCATAGCCAAGAGCTGGACACCATAATTCTTGTGAGTCCCTTCCAACTCAGTATGTTGTCACTCTGTGGTTCTGTGAAGACATGGGAAATTTTCTTACAAGTCTTAATTACATTATATTATCCAGGTATCTCAAGTGACAGACCCTAGACCTTCACAAAACCTCTCCTCTGTCTCCTTCAGATACAGAAACACACAGCATAAATAAATCCTTATTGCATCAATGAAAGGTAATTATAACTTCAGTAGCATCAACAAAATTTGGGAATGAAATATCTGCATGCATTTAGTTTGTGATATATTAGCCATTTAGGAGACAAGTATGAAATAGGTCACAATTAAGGTAGTTAAGAATGCTTTGTTTCTTCTAACCTAAATTGCCCTTTGATTTTAGGATATCAGATGATTAATTTGACTAGATGAAAACAATTAACTCCTAAATTGTTGTTGGACTTTTTATGTACTGATCTCTGATCTAAGATTTGATTCAATTGTCTGAGAGATTCACAGTCAAACCTTGATATAATAATTTAGGGAATCTTCTAAAACAGGATAGAAAATACCTGATTGATGTAATCTTTCAGTAAGATCGAGGTTTTTAGAAAATCAAGATAAAAATCTAATATTTCCAATTTATTTCCACTAATTATGCTTATACCAATAAAATTTATATAACTGATATATCAATAACTGAATTTTTTCCTAAATGAAAGCATAAATTTCCAGAGAACTAGAAGGAACTGATGATTTGCTTTAGTTAACAGCTGTTAACTATTCGAGTCCTTAATATGTATTCAATTCCCACCTCAAGTTTGATTCTGCATACACTAAATCCATGCACAAAAACAACCATGTCTTTCATTAAAAACATGCAATAACCTCACCTTTCTCTTTTTCTTAGTATATGCATTCCTTTTCATTCTCACATCTTATTTCAGTTTTGCCTGTATTGACTTACTTGTCACATATAGTACTAATTTATACATTAACTGAATTTTCCATACCTTTTTTTTCCCCAGCTGCTTTCATGTCTGCCATTATTTATCTTCACCACTGCAGAGCCACACCCCCATCCCTCATCTCACATCCATTTGTTTCCTCAATATTTTCTTTGACACTTACCATCACCATGCTTCACTGCTTCTCTTGCTCACATTCCCACCTAACATCTTTAGCATTTTTGTTTTATCTCCTCATGTTCCCAGACCCTAATCCTTCTGATGACTTTATGCATTCATTTTTGGTTGGACTACTTGCTAAGTTCTATTCAGGCAAGAAGCGTGGTGTAATCATGTATGTTGGCAGGCTGTTGTTGTCAGTCATCCTAGGCAAGTGAGATAAGAGTAATGCTTTGCATTAGCTTGCTTCCACCTAGAAAAGCTGTATTACCTATGTTCTCCATGGCTGTAATGAAACATTCACAGTATCATAGAAATTGTGTTGGAAGTATATCTCTAAATGCTAGAGACTAGATTTTCTCCCTGAGGCATCCTTTGAGAAACTTCATTGATTCAGACAAAATGATCGAGAGCTTACTGAGAAACCTGATTAACAGTTTCTCTCCAAAGATATCTGGAGTTTTACTATGATTAGGTTCAAAAATAATTAGATCAAGTTAAAGTAACCCCAAGACTAGAATTTTAAAGTACTCCAGAAATATGAGAAAGATTCTTAGGCAGAAAAAATTTACTTACCTTTTTATATATTAAGATTTCTGTCTTACTTGAGACCATCAAAATGAGCTGAATCAAGGAGAAAGCTTACAGTCTAAAAAAATGTATCCTATTTAATATTCCAGGATACATTTTTACTAATGCAAGTTTTCTTAATAAAATAATTGATTAATTGATTTTTACCTCTCTTTTAAATATTTTTTTTTTTATAAATTAGGGACTTTGTAAATTAAAGTATATTTGACAACAATTTTTTTTTCTTTTCTTTTTCTTTTTTTTCAATTTCTCTTTTTATAAATCTCGTTATATTGTACAAACACTTTGTGATTTAAGACATTAAGACTGACAAATTTCAGTTATTTGAGACCATTTCGGACCTGAAATTTCCAAAAATATATGATTTCCCTTCAGACATATTTAAAATTAATCCCTTTCAGACAATGGTAGTGGATTTTAATTAAGCTAGAATTAGTACTCCTGACAAGAGGATGAAACACTTTAAAGCTTTGTATCTTGACCTTTAAAATAATAGTTAACTTCAGCTTAGGCGGATGCTTTAAACAAGATTGCAATTAAGGGATATCAATTGTTCTGAAAAACAGGAGACTGTATTTGACTTAAGCTTATTTGCTATAAAATTTGCTATGTTGCTTGTCAATCCATCTAAACAAAGCTGTGTGGACAAACTGGGTGTCTATCAGACTGCCTCTATTTCCCAGGTTCCAAACCACTGGGTTTGTCAGCTACCTACTTGCAGTGGGACTGGAAACTGCCATGAGGCCTTTACTGTCAATCTTTGAAAATCTTTGAACATGTCTTATTTTTACCTATTAGCTTTCACACTCACATAAAGAATTTTTTTTTTTTTTTTCTGATATGACTGTTTCTATCTTTCGCCTTTTGAAAGTCACCAGTAAATAAAACCCTCAGTTAACTCCTAGTATGGACGTTTGCACAGCAGCAGCCCAGGCAGCTGCTGTTTTCATGACAGCTAATGGCTTGTCTAAAATTGTTATGAATTTCTGGAAAGGAAGAATTTAATGTTTGAAAATTAATAGAGTTTTTTGATTTTGTTTTGTTTTTCTGTTTGGTTTTTTGTTTTGTTTGCTTGCGGTTTTGTTTGCTTTGTTTTGTTTTGATTTGTTTTGTTTTGTTATTTAATATTCTTAGCAGTGTTTAAAACTAGTAACTTATTTATTTTATCACAGACTCATTGAGTGGTTTGGAGTATATTTTTCTAGATTTCATATTCAGATGTCATTTCCTCTTCATAAGATTTGCCATTGGTCACAGAAATGACATATTTGATTCTTCATCTGAAATATCAAAAAAAATTGCACATATGCAGGAGTATCTTCAGATACACACCTTTCTTATTTCTAGAACAGGATATATATATATATATATAATGTTGCAGGTGGCAATCACTTTAAATACAGTAAAGGACATAGATCTTTAATTCCTACTATACCACTGATTTTGCAGATTTTCTCCTTCCTGTGCCATGTAGTATCTTATCTCTTTAGAAGGCAATTTTATAAAATTACATGTTTTCTATCATATGTTATCAAAGGCAGGACCAGGTGGCGTCTTATCTTGTTTCTTCTCTAGATTCCACTACAAATAGAAAATAACAAGTAGTATTACAAAAATATAATAACAAAAGTCATATTCATGTATGATTATGAAATAAGCTATGTAAATAGAAGAATAAAATAATATTTTAAGTATATAAACCAAAATCTGTGTGTGAGGAAAACAATCTAAAAGAAGAAATCATGTTCAAATTTTTTTTATACATTCATGCTGTACATATAAGAAAATAGAAAGGTTTTTTCCCTAATTTCCCTGATCTCTAGAACATAGTAATACCCTTTGTTCTCCAGTCTGGTCACATCAATTTCCCTTGAACTGGATAGATACCATAAAATAATTGATACAAGAAATCTGATGAGGTATGGATTTATGCAGTGGGAAATGAACTCAAAACCACGTAATAAGCTAAAAATTCATGTTAAAAAAAAAAAAAAAATCTGAAAAATCTCTTCCCAATACTCATATGCATTTCTAGAACTTGATATCACTTGAAGAAAGGAGTGAATAATAGAAATTTTAAAACATCAAAGGTACAATATTGTGGGGTTCTAAAGGCTTTCTGCATTAGAGCACAAAAAGATAATAACTTCTGTTACCAATCTACATATGCACAGATTGAAAAAGCAGCAGACAGTGCTCCCTGGAGAAATAAGTCACTGAAGAACTGACAGTCAGTAAAAGCTGGACTCAATCTCCCTCTGTAAGGTATATTCCTAATATTCAAAAAAGCTTAGGAAAAGTATTTACTCCTTGGAAATTATGTAATTCAAGACTGCTGAAAGGGTCAATTAGAAAAACCAAAAACAAGGGATAACACAGGGCTCTAAATATAAATCACTGAATTAAGAATCTTGAATCAAGGAAAAGAAACTTGATTTCAAGGGAAAACTATTATTGCAAGAATTCAACAATCTGGATGAATCCATAAAAATCACTGTAATTTTGCAAGAAGATGCTACCATGACTCTCAGGTTTCAGTGTGCTACATAAAATCTTTTGAAAGCAACATTGAAGACTAATGCTGCTACTAAAAATTATTTTTAATGAGTCCTGAAATGTTAGTTTAGGTCAGTTTCTCATATTACTCATTAACTACAGTAAAACAGACTGAAATTTAATTTTAATTCAGGGTTCATTAATGTTTCATGTGATACCAGCTCTTTAGCAAGCTGGTGAGTTACAGGGTATATGAGAGTTTAAGAAATGCTACTTGTGGCATATTTCCATAACTGTATTAAAACTTACTGTTATTTAGCAGTAACCTCATTTCTCAGGTTACTGAACTTGTAAATTGATACAAAAAATTTCCTTATGACAAAGCAAACACAAAATCACATCCACTTGTCTTGCAATAAACCATGTTTTGTTTATTATAATTAAACAAATCAATATATTAACTATGAGCATAGTCATCTCACTTCACTTTCCTCTGAGTGGAATTT
>VWZN01012430.1:0-11639 GCA_013396955.1 Regulus satrapa | reverse complement strand
AAGGGAAGTGATTTGATCTAACAGATTCTATTACTCTAGGATACTATTAAGTTTCTCTATTAAGTAGTCTCTATTTGCAAGAACATATCTGAGTGCTGTGTCCAGTTGTGGGCTCCCCAGAACAGGAGGCTTATGAACTTTTTGAAGTCGAATCTGGTGGAGACCACTAACCTTGTTAGGGAGTTTTGCACGTGACAAGCAAAAAGCACTTGGTTTGTTCAACTATAGGAAAGGAAGTTAGAGAGGAAATAATATTTTTGCCTTTATATACCTAGAAGGAGGGTACAGAGGAGATGAAACCAGAGTTTGTTCCAGAATGATGAGTGTCAGGAAAAGGGTAATGGAAACAAGTTGCTATCATAAGCATGTGTAAACACTGAAATAGGTTCTGTGGACCCAAGCAACCTGATCTAAATGAAGAAATCTTGTGATTCATACCTTCTTGATTTTATTTTTCACTCAAACTTTTTTTGAGTTTTCAAAATGGAGCAAAGACTGTTAATCTTCAAAGAAAATGTCCCAGCATCAGTTCTGTTTTAAAATTTGGACAAATATATTTTTAAACACTTAAGTAGTGCAGAACAGCACTGCAACTGTGGTCCTGTTATCACAGAAGCTTCTTAATTCAGGAGTTGTCAGAAGAATCTTCTGAAGTGCTTGGTGGCAGCAGATACATCAAGGGGGAAAGGTGATAAACTTTGTATGTATTCTGTAGATGTGAAGCAGAGTGTTTCTAGGTATGCATTACATTACAGCAACGTTCTGGAGTTTTTGCAGCAATGGTTTGCAGCTGAGAGTCTCACAGATTTGTTGGGATGGCTGATTATTTCATGACTGAGGGAGCTGATCTGCAGCAACTGGCACCTTTCACAAAGCTTAGAAGGCTGCTGTGTCTCTGACTCTTACACATGCTAGCAGTTGAGCTAGCAATTTTTATCAGCCTCATGCTGTCAAGCTGTTTGTTTTCTGTGACCTACTTCATCTCAATTTGAATATTTACTTGTTTTGCACAGTGATGCACAGTGCATCATTTCTTTGGCAGGACTTCTTTTGATTCTTTATGAATAGGTCAAAGGCACCACTCACAGCTATGGTGGAGAAAGCATCCCTAAGGATCCTGAGGCAGGGTTTTGTCTTCAGACTCCATCTATCTCCTTCCAAGAGAGAAGGATCCTTATTGTCATTTAACCATGAGGCTGTGCTTCTGCAGTCATGCCGTGAGGGTGCTAGGAAAATGGTATATAGGATGACAAGGAGCAAAGGCTCTAGGATCTTGTGATTTAGATCACCTTTGGATGTTTCTGCTGTCTTCTGCAGAGGCAATGGTTGATGTTGGTTGATGTGGAACACAACTGGGTGGAAACTGAAAAGCCAAAAGCTCTGAGAGGCAGCTCTGACAGAGGCCTCAAGCTCTGGGTCATATTATCCCCAATCATCTCAATATAAATGGTGTCACTCCAGCCCTAAGCTGTGGTGGGCTTGCTACCCGACATTAGTTTGCACAGTTAACTTCCTGATTCAGATAGTGATCGGGGCAGTCAGAGCTCAAAGCCTTGGATAAATCCTTGCAGAGGGATGCAAAAGTGATCAGATTTATTTGTTATTTATTTGGAGGAGGGAGCAACAGACCACCTAGGGGAGCTGTGGAAGAGTTTCTAGTCTCACTTGAGTTATTCTGAGTGGTAAAGAACTGTAAGTAGTTGAGGAATCTGAATGGCACATTAATTCCCTGCTATCTTTCCCATTTTCTTTAGATGGACAATTTAAACACCTTTATTTCTACAGATTTGTACATATTGTACATTTACACTCAGTTAAAGCATACTTTGGGGAATAAAACCATTTAAAAGCCTGAACTCTATTTTTTTAGTCTCCAATGAAGAAAAATATATAATCGAAATGTTTTTATGGCTAAATAATCCCCCTTGCAGAGTGCACTCATCTCATCAAATTTTCAGTGTAAACTACTAAGCAGCCATTAAACTGTTTCCTTCTCAAAAATCTGCACTGTGTTTGTAGAATCAAGGTATTAAAATGGAAAATAGAAGTAAAAGTATTTCTAGTGAAATAAGGTGTGAAATTAGGAATTCAATATTTTTCTACACTTTCAACCTCGCTCTTCCTTTTTCAAAGAAAAACATGAATGACAATTCCTCTCTGAAAAGCTGAGGAAATATTTCTTCAGTATTGACACTGGGAATCATAGGCAGCAGTTGCTGCTTGTAGTACAGGCTTTATTTTTTATTACCTAGTGTTACACATCCATCATCTGAAGCAGTTTTCTTTTAAGCCTACTATGTATTAGTAAACCAGTGCTGTGGAAGAGTCACTCAGCTCCAACTGAGTTGAATGTATTCCCATTATACTTCTCCTTGTAGATTGTGCCTTATGGCACTTTAGAATGATTGTGGGTACAGTCTGAAGGAGGGCTTAAGTGTAGGAGATGACAAGTATAGTTATCAATTCTGAATTGTAAGATATATGAAATAAAATCTATGTCTACCAAAAGTCTGTTTGTTCAGTGCAGGGAACAAAAAGTCTTCAGAAGTGTCCAACTTGCTAATAGCTCTGTAGCGAGACCTAAAACTCAGACCTCCTGACCCAAGATGGTCTGAAATGCTCTGGAAGAATTAGCTTCCTTCAGTTTTCCCAGCAGTTGGTTAAAGACTGCTTTCTTTTTATTCTTTTCTCCTGGAAAGACACAGTAGTGCCTAAGTGAAAGCAAAGTATCAAGTCACAGTTGCTTCCTCTGAAGGATCTTTTCTGAAGTACTGAAATAGTGGCACTGCATGTTTTCCAAAGCTAGAAGATCTAGTCAGAACTTCCAATTCCAAAACATGGAATTTAATACCCTGTTAAGGTTATGCAGCCCTATCCCTCTAAATGACATACGAGTTATTCACCAATTACTCACAAGGCCTTGGGCATCAATGATGCTTTGAGTTCTTCTTTTTATTCCCTTTAGCACATGGCAAAGGGTTTTGTGAAGATTTGTATTAGTTTAACACAGTCTGATTTCTACTGGAAGTGAGGGGAACCACAGAGGTAGCTTCTGAGACAAGCTCCTCAGAGCTTCACCATGCCCAGCAGAGCCAATCCCTGAAGGCTCTGGCAATGGACAATTGCTGGCTCAATTAGAGAAGCTGGTAACACCTCTGTGATGACATATTTAAGAAGAACAAAAACTGCAGCCATGCTCTTTTTCCAGGGGTGTGGAGGTGTGAGGGCTGGGGACCTTCTGGCACTGGGACAGGCTGGGGCCACCATCTCAGCTCAGTTTGCAGTGAGTTTTGCTGGCTTAGCTACTTTTAGCCAGCCGTGCTGCAAGCAGAAGGGCAGAGGTGGCAGCAGCAACTTCTCCTTTTTGGTGCCCCACATGCAGAGAGGCACGGAATGGTACCAGAACCGCAGGGCATGGCGAGTAATTACCCCATACTGAGCCTGGTTGTGATCAACCTTTCAGTGTGCAAAACCCTGTAAGAACTTTTCAGTTGATAGAACTTGAGAACAAAGAAACCTATGGACAACAATTTTCTCCTGAGTCAGAGAAAATAAAAAGGTGAGGACATATCAGGAGAGCAACGTGGCAACACTAATGTTGAACAGGGAGGGAGAGGAGATGCTCCAAACAACGGAGGTGAAATTCCTCTACAAGCTGTGGCGAGGAGTATAATACAACAAACTGTCTCCCTCTAATTCATGAAGTGCAGGGGGGGATGCAGAGATCCACTTGCAGCCTGTGAGCAAAGGTGCTCACACTGGAGCAGGTGGATGCTGGAAAGCTGTAATCTAGTAGGAAATCTAGTAATACAGTAATTAGCTGTAATCCAGTAGAAACAGAGAGAGAAGACCCTTGATTCCAGAAATAGAAAAAGAGGAGGAGGCTTGCTTCCAAACTACAGCAGCTTATCCTTAAAGGACTACATACACCCTGTGAACTAAAATGACCCACACCATGTAGTTTGGGAAGACTGTTTTGCCCAGAGGAGGGATTTGTGCTACAGCAGGTCGAGTGGGACTGCTACTCATGAAAATTAGAACCACGCTGGAAAAGTTCACAGAAAACTGTCCCTGATGGGAAGGACCCCATAGCATTGCAGAAGAGACTCCTCTTCCTAGGTGAACTGAAGAAAGATTTTGAGTGAAAAAATGACCAAAACTCTCAGGCCCTGTCTCCCTGTGCTGTCAGTGGGAAGGGAGGAGGGGCTGGAGTGAGGAAAAAAGTATTCTAGATGTTTATTTTAGTTCTCATTATCCTCTTTTAATTCTCTTAATAAATTTTCTTCATACCATTGATTTTTCTTTCCCTTTCCTCTCTGCTCAGCTATAGCAGAGGGTTTATTGAGAGTGCCTAACTTGTAGCCATTGTCAAACCAAAACAAGATTGGAAATGTTTTAATCAAAAATAATTGAGAGAAACATGGATATCTACAAGCTCCTGAAGGTCAGATCATATGATTTTGGACTGGCTTTGAATTATTTAAATATAATGGAAACTGACCTAATTTTACTTCTTTTTTTCAAGTTGTTATTAATTTCTTTTGAATGTTCATAGGGAAAGGTGATAAATATAAGTTATTCTTTCCAAGACCATTTGGAATAAAGATAGAAATAAAAGACTACTAGGTAAAACTCTCTAGCTAAAAATATTAATTTTCTGATTTTTTTTAAATATGAAAATTAGCTACATAATTATGAAACCTTGATTAAAATTATTATCAGAACATAAAAGCTATAATACTACAAATAGTATTCTGCTGTTCTTAATCCTTACAGCAATCATACAAAAATTCATATATTTGAGATTATAGAACAACATGCCATTTTTATCACACTCAGTATCTGTGTGGAAGCAAACAAAAGGTATAAAGAAAATGAGCTTAAGATAAACACTAATTTTGTTTTAATCGTGTAATTGCTGCAATCAAATGCCTGAAAAAGGAAAAATAATTAAGAGAAAACTTTGTCACCCTCTTCAGAATGACTTTTTGTTAGGAAATGGTTATATCACCCCCAAAAAAATATGATAATAACTTGCTATTGAGTATTTGCTCCAAGTCCTGAGTCCTGATTTCACAAAGGTACATGTACAGCTGGCATAGGGACCTTGTTTATTAGAAAACGTGCACTGTTTGCAGTTGGCAGATTTTGACTCTTGTGGTATGATGTAGTTTTATTGTAATTTATAATCCTTAGTGGTTTCCTGACTGGAACCATATAATGGCAAAACAGAAATTAGGCCCATAATTCCACCTCTATCCTTTTGTAGATTTTGGATTACCTCTTCCTGTGGCTCAAACATTTTGCAGTTGTGCTTGGGTATGAATGCATAAAATTAATAAGGTTGCAGAAAAGTAAATGGTGATTTTAAAATAAAGTCCATGAGCAGTTTTAAAGCAACACTTTTAGTATCACAATAAGTTGGGGGTTTTGGTTGTTTTCAGAATGGTGTTGCTAGTCTGATGCATTTGTATGTTATTTTCAGATATGGATGCATCTGACAATATTTCAGATTCTATGGAATTCTACTCCAAATCCTACAGAGATGATCAGAGAGGGTGCTTGTACTGACTATCCTAAGGTCACATTCAAATAGTGCTAATTTTTCAGTCTCTATCTGGATTAGACTGGGATTAATTGGATTATTTTGTAGCATTTATTTGATCTATTTTTGTGTACTTATCTGCAAATAATTTATGATCAACTGAATAAAAATTACTTTGAGACACTAGTGAAAATCTTTTCTCTCACAAGTCTATTACATGTTATTTTACAAGAAACATGTGATGTAAATGTGATTTTTAGTGGACTTACAAATATTCTTATCCTTTTGTTGCTTTAAAGTATATTTAACATTGAATTAGCTTCAGTTGTGATTGTTGCTTGGGTGAAACCAGGGAAGACAAGGCAGCTTCCTTTTTTTTTTTTTTTTTTTTTTTTTTTTTAAAAAAAAATCTTTTTTNGCCGCTTCTTTTTTTTTTTTTTTTTTTTTTTTTTTTTAACAAGAAACTCTGGTTTTGAGAGTGATGCAGTTATTTCACTTCGCTTTTCACAGAATCATAGAATTGTTAAGGTTGGAAAAGACCCTTAAGATCACCAGGTCCAACCACCAACCCAGCACTATCACCATATTCAACAGTCGATCATATCCTCAAGTGCTATATCCCCAAAGATTTTGAACACTTCCAGGGTGATGACTCCACCACTGCCCCTGGTGGAACTTGAGGCCATTTCTTCTTGTCCTGTCACTTTTTACATGGGATAAGAAACCAAAACTCACAACAAAGTCCTTTCAGGTAATTGTAGAGAGCTGAAGTCCTTTCCCCTCCATCCCCCTCTTTTCTCCAGGCTAAACACCCCCATTTCCCCCAGCTGCTCCTCAGGGGACTTGTGCTCCAGACCCTTCACCAGCTCTTTTGCCCCCCTCTGGACTTGGTCCTGCACCTCAGTTCTTGCTGTGAGGGACCCAAAACTGAACACAGGACTCGAGGCGTGGCCTCACCAGTGCTGAACACAGAGAGCTGATCACTGTCTGGTCCTGCTGGCCACACTATTGTTGATCAAGGTCAGGAAGCCACTGCTTTTCTGGCCACCTGGGCACAGCTGACTCATGTTCTGCTGCTGTTAACCAGTAGCCCCAGGTCCTTTTCCACTGGGCACCTTTCCAGCTACTCTTATCCAAGTCTGTAGCACTGCTTGGGGTTGTTGTGACCCAACGACAAGACCCAGCCTTTCACCTTATTAAAACTCATGCAATTGGCCTTGGCCTATTGATCCAGCCTCTGTAGAGCCTTTCTACCCTCCAGCAGATGAATGCTTGGACTATTTCCTGTCATCTGCAAACTCATCTCTCAGATGGCCTTGTCTAGGTTCTCTCCTCAACAAGGATATTAAACAAAGCTATCCCCAGTACTGAGCCCAGGAGAACACCAACCTGGGGAATAGTTGCCTACATCTAGTCCAAATACAGTGGTACTAATCTCAACTGGCAAGGTTCCTAGGCCTCTGGTTACTCTTGCACTTGATGTGTGATGGTCCATGCTTCTGCTCAGATCAGCTGGCTAATTGCCCTTCTGGAGGCTGACAATGATTCTGGTCCATTGGGTTGATTACAGCATGTGAAGATAAAATTGACTTCTGTGTATCACCTTATGGAGTATCATGAGACATTGCTCAAAGAAACCTGGTTTTGTTTGATTATCTTACCTAAAACCCTACAATGTGAGGATTTATAATATCCATGGACAGCTGAAATCTGCCTTCATTATTAGAATACAAATATCTGAAATCCGTGATTTTCCTTTATACAGAATGTAGGCTTTTCTGTGGAATGGTTTACTCCTACAGAGCATCTTTTCCAGCTGAGTGATTTGTCTTTTCAGGTTATGTACACTTAGTTGCACATTCCTAGTTTGCCTTTTTTTTTTCCAGTAAGCCCTGTAAATTAGGCCTTCCTGCTTATCTACACTGTAACATGAGATTTATAAACCTGACTTATCTCTTTGCCATGGCATCATTCTTTATTTACAAAAGAAATGTAAAAAATTATTTCTTCAGATCATATGCTTTTCTGTGAAACTTGTTTGACTTCAATTTCCATATATTCACATTTGACTATGAAGCCAACATTCGACTGTCTTATGGACAGACATCATATGATAAACTGCTGTATTTGAGTGCTGTATTTGTGTGTGTCCTGTTTATATTTTATGGATTTTTTTCCTTTTAATATTTTTCTAGAATAAATCTTTTTGTCATTAGAGTCCTCAGTAGTCCTGAGGAAAAAGCAGTTTTCTTATCCTGATTAAAGGATTGATATTTCATGAAGTGCTTTTACCCCAGAACGTACCTAAGATCTCCATCTTTTCACATGATGGTTCCTAAGAAACCTCAATTCATGTCCTCTAGTCAATATTAAATTATTATATCAGCTTTCCTTATGTGTTCCAATACATTTGTGCTGGTAGATTCCCGCACATTATCCAGGTGAGGTCTTAACAAATTGCATTGTAATTTAACTAATTTTTATTGTAATCAAACATAATGAACTTAGAGGATACATTTTCTTTATAGTTAAGAAAAAAGATTCCTATATAAATCGCTGAGTAGTTGAGCCATCTATCAGGGAAAAAACAAACCATTAAATATTTTGAACTTCTTTTGGGTTTTGTTTTTGTTTTTTAATATGAGCTGAATTTATATTTCACAGCATTCAAAGAATTCACAGAATGACTAGGTTGGTAGAGACCTTCAAGAGCTCCAATGCTATTGACACTTCATGGGGGGTCAGTTCAAACTAAGAAGAATAACTGTGAAGAACGAAGTTCACTTCTCTGTTATAGTTTTTAAGGTTTATTACAAATATAATAAGGAGTATAATAAGACAAAAAGCAGCCGGCTGGGTGTCTCTTGACATGCTGCCAAAAACAGCAAACCTCAACATATGATTCCTTTCATTAAATGCCTTGACTTGTTACATATTCATACACTTTCATGCATTATTCAGCAACAGCCCCCCTTCCCCAAATGGCCCTGGCCTGTCCACTTTGGTCATAAATTCTTCTCTCCAGACTTTCTGTCTCTCTTCCTTGATAAGCTTTCTCTCAAGAATGTGAGAGATTCACTATTTGTTTAAAAAAAACTAAATCCTGTAAGAAATATATTTACCGCACTTCTGATTTCTTTGTTAATAGCAGAACCAAACAATCATATTAATCTAGCACTACACATATTACTTTTCATTTTTAATATTTGTGAAAAGCCAACTATTTAATAGCCATTTATAACAATAACTGAAACAAAATTATGAACCCATGAGGAATTTTCCCTAGAAAACATATCAGTATAAAAATAGAAACAATAAGCTTTGGGGTTTACTGAGGTTAAAAAGTAAAGTCAGAGTGTATCAAAGTTCCTATGTCTAAGAGGGACATCAAAGATTTATAAAGACAAAGCTGAACCTATACCCTAACACCTCAACTAGACCATGGCACTGAGTGCCACATCCAGGGATAGTGACTCCACCATCCCCCCAGGCAGACCAGTTCAGTACTTGATCACTCTTCCCATTAAAAACTTTTTGCTAGTATCAAGCCTAAATTTCCCTTGGCACACCTTGAGACTCTGTCCTCTCCTTCTGTCAGTTGCTGCCTGGGGTAAGAGACCAAACCCCGCCTGACTACAGCCACCCCTCAGGCAGTTGTAGAGAGTGATGAGGCCACCCCAGAGTCTCCTTTTCTCCAGGCTAAACAGCCCCAGCTCCCTCAGTCATTCCTCACAGGGCTCCTGCTCCAAGCCCCTCACCAGCCTTGTTGCCCTCCTCTGGATGTGCTCAAGTGTCTCAATGTCCTTCCCAAACTGAGGGGCCAGAACTGGACACAGCACCCGAGGTGTGGCCATGAGAATATTGGCTGAGCTCAAGGCATCCCCCAAAGTACAAGAGCAGCTGCTAAGAACATTCAGATTTTTAGTATGCTCTATATAAATGCTTTATGGTCACTTTCTTCTAAACACTAGCCTGTGCTTAATTACTTTTCTTAAAAAACAAAAACCTCAAAACATCATTATCTAAGCCAGCATGTCACCAAACTATTTTTTTTTAATCCCTTTTGACATAGTTTGGCCCTATGATTTTTTTTCCAGGTCTCAAACCACATCTACCAGGATCACCTCCCACTGTCATTTGTTTTTCAGAGCAGCAATCTGAGGTGATGGCTGATTTCAATTCAAGTCCCCTTGCAGTTTTTTCTTCCTGCATCAGAGACATGAAAAGGATAAGGATGAGGAGGATGATGCCTTTATCCATACTGTGCTCCTTTTACACGGTACTGAGGCAAACAGCCTGCGGTTTGAAGCACGTCAAAGGACCAGCCTGTCATAGTTTAGATGGACATGACAATCCAGGGTTCAAATGGCAATAGGCTAGAAGTGAGGTTTCCAGATCTGTTCTCCTTAGCACCATTATATGTGGCCAGTCACCCAGCTGTGAGCATACAGAAAAAGAGTCCTAGTGGTAATTCTGATATCATGCAAGTAGATCTCACAGCACAGGAGAGGGGCATACCAAAATGCCCCTGTGTAGGAGCTTGTTGAGAAAGCCTGAGGGCTGCTTCAAGCATCAGCCCTTTGGTAAAATATTGCCCATTGTGTTCCAAGCAGCTCACCTGGAGCATCCTTGCTCCAGCCATCAAAGCTTGGTCTGGACCCAGAGCTTCTCCTGCTGCTCTGAAGTTGCTCTGGCCTCTGTCCTCCCCCTGCCCAGCAGGGACAGTTTCCTCTCCTACCTCCTCTCTGGGAGTTCCCCACAGGCAGCTCCACACAGCATCTGCTTCTCCTCTCCTGCCCTCTTCCTCTGACTCCTTGTCCCTTCTGCATGGCCAGCTAACTCCAACCTGTCCCTCACACGGTCCCCTCACCCTGTCTGTCCCTGGTGTGGCGTCTCACCTTGCATGTCCCTTACAGACCTCCCTTCCTCCTCACAGCACGGCCAGCAGGCTCCACAGCAAGTGACTCCAACTCCAGCCCAGCAGGCTTCCCTCAGCACCTAACACACTCTTTTACAACACCCCTCCTCACTGGATGGGCAAGGCTGTTTCCATGCTTTGATAATTAGCACAGCTCTAATTCATCAGGATCAAGCTCACTTGCAGCCTATTTTCCTACAACCCCCTCTCCTACACCTGCCTGTGTTAATTGCTCTGATTTTTATTTTTTTTCCCCCAAAAGGCCTCTCTCACTGCATGTTTTTTCCCATGTCAGTCTGAACCAGAATTAGTCTTTCATAGGAAATCCAGCTTCTTCTTCATAAATCTTTGACTTCCATCTGAGACTGAAGTACTTTGATACGCTCTGTCTCTACTTTTTAACCTCAGTTAAATTCCAAAGCTTACTGTTTCTAATTTTATACTGATATGTTTTTTAGGGAAAAATCCTCATGCATTCATAATTTTGTTTCACTTACTCTTTTAGTTTGAACTGAGCACCCATGTAGAGCCAATAGCATCGGAACTATCACTGCTAATTTATTTTCTGGCAGAGTAGAGGATTCCGGCATCCAGTGTCACGGCATTCTGGGGAGATTTCCAAATTAGATGAAGTTTTCTAAATTGCACCTGTCTTTCACTGAACATTTTTCCGTTTCATTTTGGCCGTGGCAGCTTGTATTTTTCAGAGCTCTGAAAACCAGACAGATGGATTTCTAAATCTAACAGGTGGACCAGTGAGAAGGAAAAACATGCAACTCTGCTAAAGAGCTGCTGAAGTAGCCTCAGTGCCTACATGTCCACCACTTTTCCATTGCAGCTGGTGCGAGGCACCTTTGCTGGACTGGATGGCTCTCACACAGAATTCTTCTCTGTACTTCCCTGCTCTATGCCTGTACTTCTTACCCTGGCTTCCTCTCCAAGAGCAGAGGCAAGGATACTTCCTAAATTCACCTTGAAAAGAAAAGAATCACAAATTAGAACCTGGAAAACAGAAATTAAGCTAATAAGTAGGCCTCACACTACTAAGTTCTTCCGCTTCTCCTATGACTTAAAGTGTTTTCCATCTTTTGAAAATAATTATGCATACTGTTTCTATGACAACTGACCCAGATTCCTAATTAGCTTCCCTTGGTACTACCACCACCACTACTACTA
>VWZN01012426.1:2113-13044 GCA_013396955.1 Regulus satrapa | reverse complement strand
CCTGAAAGGAGGTTGTAATGATCTGGGGGTCAGCCTCTTCTCCCAAGTAGCAAGCAACAGCATAAGAAATAGCCATGAGTTGTGCCAGCAGGGTTTTGTTTTGGATCTTTATCAAAAGGGTTGTCAAGCATTGGAATAGGTAGTCCAGGGAAGGGATTGAATCACCATTCCTGGAAGTTTGAAAATATGTGTGTTGTTTAGGGTTGTGTTTTAGTAGCAACTGGGCAGTTTAAACATAATGGTTGGAACTGATGATCTTAAGGATATTTTCCATCAGAAAAGTTCTATGATTCTATTATAAGACAGTATGCAGACTGTAGAAGCAAATATGGGAAATCGGAGAGGAACATATAGATTCACATAGATACATATAACATGTGTATGAAAACTATGATATGATTAAGAAATGCAAAACTTATCCTGGGTATGATGGCAAAGACAACAAGAAAGGCATATACAGGCATAAGCATAAAAAAAAAAAAAGGGCCAAATATGTGCCCATTGTTCATGCAGAACATGGAAAATGGTGAGATCCTAAATGTCTTCTTTGCTTTATGAGAAAGATCAGTCTTCAAAAACTGAGGGTCCCTGCAACCACAGCAGAGTGTGTGTGTGGGAAGTCTAGAGCAAGGAAGACTTCCTCTTTATAGAAGAGGATCAAGTAATGGAATACTTAAGTGAATCAAGCATACATAAGACCATGGACACTGATGTGATGCACCTGAGTGTTGAGAAAAATAGCAGATGTCATTGCAAGGACACTTTTGGCAATCTTTCAATGATCATGGCAATTTGGAGTGACAGCTGAGGGCTGGAGGAAAGAAAATGTCATTTCTGTCTTCAAAAAGCTCCAGGAGGAGGACCCTATAAACTGTTTTGGCTCACCTCAGTTCCCTGTGAATGTGATGGAATGGTGAAACTTGAAAACCAATTCCAGAGTTATGAAAGACATAAGGGTAACCAGGAGTAGTCAGCATGGATTCCTGAAGGGAAATTCATACTTCACCAACCTGGTAACATTCTGCAATGTCTGGCCTGGGTAAGGGAGAGCAGCTGATATTGCCCAGTGGGACTTCAGCAAGGCTTTTGACACTGTCTTCCAGTAGATCAGTAGTAGAGAAGCTAAAAAAGAATGTGTAGAATGGGCAGACAGTGAGATTGGTTGAAAATTGGGTGAATGGTCAATACTAGGTCTATTGATAATCTAAATGATGGGGCTGAGTCTAGCCTAAGCAAGTTTGTTGCTAACACTAAACTGAGAGGAGAACACTATGCACCAGAGGGTGACTGCAATCCAGAGAGACCTCAGCATGCTGGAAAAAGGGTTTAACAGGAATCTCAAAGAGCTCTGAAAAGTGAAGTTGGAAATTCTTACCTGAGGGAGGACAACTCCATGCACCAACATATGCTGAGGACCAACTGGCTGAAAAGTATCTTCACAGAAAAGGCCCTTGGGTTCCTGGTGAATGTTAAGTTGAGCATGAGCCAGTAATGTTTCCTTGTTGAAAGAGCAAAGCCAATATCCTGGGCTGAATTAGGAGCTATTCTGCTGACAGGTCAAGGGTGGTGATCCTTCACCTCTCCACAGCACTGACGAGTCCTTAGGCTAGGTCTGAGCTCCCCAGTGCAAAATAGATAGAGACATACTGTTATAAATATCTATAAAAAAGTTTGCTTTCACAAATATTAAAATTAAAAGTAATATGTGTGGAGTTAGATTAATACGATTTCTTTTAGTTCTGTTATTAAAAAAGAAACTTAGAAATGTTATGAATATTTTTTTGATTAAAGACTTTGTTTTTTTTAACAGATAGTGAAACTTTCTTACATTCTTAAGGGAGCTTTTCAGGGGAGAAAAACAAAAATCCAGGGAAAAAGAATTTATGACCAGGACATGCAGACCAACTGGTGCCACCTCAAAGAAAGGAGAGAATTGGTTTTGAATGATGCATGAAGGTGGATGAATCTGTAACAAATCAATATGACGTGTATCTTGAGTTGAGGTGTGCTCTTTTGGCGGAATGCCAGGTGGCATCCGGCTGACCAATATGTATTGTTTTGCTTTATTTTCTTGTTATCCTTGTTATTAATAAAGCCTAAAACGATATTAAAGAAATGAATGCCATTTTTCACAATACTAAAGATACTGCAGTGAAAAACTGGTGTTACAAACCAGTTTAAGCACAGAAAAGCAAAGAAAATGAAGTCTCTGTGTATAAAATGGACTGAACCCCAAAATACACCCCAAAACTTGATTAAAACCAAATAAGGTGTTGGTGCTAAAAAAAGACATATATTTAATTTAATGTAAAAGGGGCAAAATGAAGGGAAGGTGCGGGAAGGTGCGGGAAGGTGCAGGAAGGTGCGGGAAGGGAAGGGGCAGGAAGGGAAGGGAAGGGAAGGGAAAAAGGAAAGGAAAAAAGGAAAAAAGGGGAAAAAAAGAAAAGGAGGTGTATGTTGCAGATTGGACAGAGAGAGCAACAGGGGTTAGGTAGAAGCTTATCACCCTTCTGAGGGTTGCAATGATGCCTCACTGTTCCCTTTAATCTGGTGTTCTTGGTGGAGAGAGTTCCCTATGATCCACCATCAGAAAGTATAGAACCCAGTGGATTAATATAGGTTTGGACCAGGTAGGAATGCTCAGGCGCCTCCACTGGAGAGAACAAGTTTGACACTGTCCCTTGGAGCACCGTGGATCAGTTGCATCATGTGCGGTGCTCTGGTGCAGGGTCTGGGGACCCCTTTGTGAGGGCCTTTGAGGGCACCCCTCAAAGGATACCCCTCCTGCTGTCCTTATCATGGATGTGACTTTTCCCAGGGTGAAGGGCCCCAGAGCTGAGCTGGTCTGCACAGCAGAGGATAGGTGTTAACTACCTCTGACCAGAGGCTTTTTCACCACACACCTAAAACCTCCTTCCCTGACCCGTTGGTTCAAGGGTCTGTTCAGGGCTGGCAGCTGATAGCCCTTGGGCTGTGGTCTTCACCTTGTAGGTGCTAAGTTTGATCCCCCTGTAAATGTATTCTTGCCTCCCAGCTCAGACCTAAGTTTCTTTATCTTATCTCCATCAATGAGCAGTGCAGGGCCTTTCTCAGGGTCACATTCAGGGCGTGACTGTCTTCAGTTTCTATTATACAGTTTTGTTATAATAGGGAAAAGTGGTTCATGAAAATGTTTAAGCCATAAATGATAACATTTCAGTCTCTGACACATGGAGATATTAAAGAACTCAAGCATCAGAAGAAATGAGGAGAGACTGTGAGAGCTGGTTTTGTTCAGCCTTGAATGAGAAGGCCTGGGAGAAATCTTCTCATGTGTATGAATACCTGAAAGAAGGGAACACAGAGGATGAAGCCAGGCTCCTTCTAACACTGTCCAGTAACAGGATCAGGGTAAATGGGCACAAACTGAAAGAGAAATGTGTCCCTCTGAACTTCAAGTCACAGCGCATGTAAGCAAGTGCTGGACCTTATTGCTCAGGGTTATTGTGAAGCTTCATCTTTGGAAATGTTCAAAAGCTGACTGGACATAATTTTTTCAAAGTTGCATCTGCAATTTTTACAGCTGAGGTGTCTTAAAATTAAACAATCACATATTGTAGGGAGCTGTGACTCTCTTGTTATGTGTAATTGGTAGCAGATTACATTCTTTGGACATGTGGTTTGGAAAAATTACCTCTAGAGGGCCCTTTAAATTTTGACCTTCTGTGAGATGCTGTTCCCAGTCCCATATAATTTATTACAAATATGTATGGCTGATATAACAGAAACTCAGACAGGAGACTCAAAGTCTTAACAGATGCTTGAAATTTGCTGTCTTTGTCTTGGAGCCTTTATCTGGTGCAGTGACTGAGATTCAGCTTCAAAGTACTCAGTATCCATCTGTACAAGTAACAAGAGGAGGATATGTGCAAAACAACCTTTCTAGGTGATGTTATTAGTACAGAAAGAGTCATAGTGATGCCCCAAGACCAGGGCAATATCTGATATGAACACAGACTAGGGGATGAATGGATCATGAGCAGTTCTGCTAAGGAAGACTTGGATGGGGATGAGAGGCTGGACAAGAACCATCAATGGGCTACTCCAGTCCCCAAAAGCCAGCCCTATCCTAGCCTGAATCAAAAACAGTTTGGCCAGAAGATGAAGGCAGGTGATTTTGTCCCTCCATTCTTGTAAGATCCCACCGGGAGAGGTGCATGCAGCTCTTGGATCCCTAGCACAGGAAGGATATTGACCTGTTGGAGTAAGCCCAGAGAAGGGCCACCAAGACAGAGGGATGAACCATCCTTCCTCTGAAGAAAGGTTGAGAGAGGTGGGGTGGTTCAGGCTTTTTGTACCTAAGGGGGGCCTACAAGAGAGCTGGAGAGGGACTTTTTACAAGGTCATGTAGTGACAGAACAATGTCTTTAAACTGGAAGAGGGTGGGTTTAAACTAGGATGAAACTCTTTGCTGTGAGGCACTGGCAGAAGATGCCTAGAGAAGCTGGGGATGCCCCAACTCTCTAAATGTTACAGGCCAGGTTAGATGGGGCTCTGTGCAATCTCATCCAGTCGATGTTCCTGCCAAGGCAGAGGGAATGATCTTTAAGGTCTCTTCCAAAACAAACCAGTCTATGATTCTAGGCAGTGGGGTAACATATTCACATGTATGATTTAATATTTAGTGACGCAGTAAGTAAGTAACTTATTGATTTTAATTGCATAGGGTGTATATTGGCTTGAAAACTCCGATATCCACTGAGGCAATAGATAAATTTTGAGAAAAAAAATCACAGGAAAAGAAAATATTAAATTTTTATTGGTAGGGATAGGCTCATCTGAATGGTAGAGTTAGGCTGGATGTACAGGAGATTCTCAGGCTAACCAAGCAGTGTCAGGCTCTCAAGCCCCTGTCCACTCCAAGAGTTTGTTCAGCCATCACAGTGACACATCAGAGATGTCACGAGGCTCGTCAGAGAGAGCACCTGCCCAGCAACCTTTCTTGAACCATTCCTCAGCTACTTATAGCTCAAAACACACACATTGGCCACCCCTGCAGCACATGGACAGAGTTTTGCAAAAGTGTAGCCAGAAATTGTCTGAGCAGTTTTATGTCAAAGGAAACTGGAAGATATGTCAGTTTTAATTTGGAAAGTGTTTCCTTTGGCTGTTTATTGTGGCAGAACCTACTTGGAGTGACCAAAGGAGCATAAAAATAAATAAACAGTGGCACTTTTTTACATTGCATAAAATTTAAAATTATTCATTGGAATCATTAGATCAAAATATTTCAACCAAAGTAACCTCCATTTTGTCTTCCATTCTTTTTTATCTGAGTGCAATCATAATTTCAACAAAGATATAAATAAAAAATAGAAGCTAAGGGTTTAATGAAATGTATGCCATGAAAAATGTTCCTAAGCAAGACATCAAGGGAAAAGGGAGAATTTTCTGAGAGACCGGGAGTTTTGCTGAAAGAATCACTTCACTGAATTGCAGTAAACTGTTAGAGGCCTTCTCCTTTAATAGGCCTCAGAATAGTCAGCCCTCCCAGCACAGGACAGGTCTGTGAAGTTCTCTGCAGCTGCCTTCCCATGGTGCAATCCATAGGCACAGCCTCATAACAAAGACCAGTCAGCTCCAGCCTTTTTTGCCCTCAGGATTCATACATGCATGCATACAGCACCCTTGCAAATGACAAATGTTGAAATGTTTCTGAAAGTACTACCTTCTGTCTGTCATTTACCATAGAAAACCTTATTTGGGGGAAAATGTCAGCCTGCTATGGAAAAATATGTGTTTGTAAATAGGAGCTGTGAGTCTGTTTTACTCAGACCTTTAGGCTAGGCTTGGAGCTATGTGGATAGACAACTGTGTAAGGATCTAACTTTTTTTAAACAAATCTGCTTTCAGAAGTACCTTGAAGTATGCCACTGCAGTGTATATATTAAATATTAAACAGATATTAAACAACAGTACTACCTTGGCAGCTAGCTGAGTATTTACAATTACACATCCTTCTTCTAAATGTGGTTTAGATCAAAATTAGATGTAAGGAAGAGATTTAAAAAGTGGTTTTTATAGTTGGCTGGCCAACACTATATACTTCCAAAATATTGTTAGGCAAATTTTCAAGCCTTTTGTTTTAGAAAACTAATGTTCAAGTGGATGCAGATATCTTCATTTTGGATACTCATCAGATTATTTCTGTGGATTTACAAAAGTGATCTGTACAACTAGAGATTAATATTCACAACAGAAATTTGATTTTTAACCCAAAAAATTGAGAATTAAATGTTCCATAGATGGATTGTTGCTAATTACCTTGTGAATATTCTGCAGACTGCATGTTTTACTGACTCATCACCTCACTCTCAGATTTTTTAACTTTTTCCCCTACATTTTTCCCTCTTTTCCAACATAGTTTTAAAATTTTCAGACGCATGCATGACTGGATATAGTACACCGAATGATCAGAAAACTATTATTCCTTTTCTAGTTGCTTATTTTTCTGCCAGTTTGATGGAATGAGCCTGTTCACAGTGGAGTCTAAAGGATATCATGACCATTGAGTATCCTGAGAAAGTGGAACAGAGCTTAATCTCTCATCTGGTGAAAAAGAGTTATCAGGTCAGCTTAATAGATCTATGCTGCCCACCATGCCCAATTCATATTTTGGCCTCTAAAAGTTTATAGATGTATATACTGTGTGGCATTTACATATGAAATCTATGGTCAGAAAACAGCAAATAGCAATTTTCTGCATGCCATCTAGATCTTGGAAGTATTTTCTCTGGCAGGAGTGGCAAGTCATGGCAAGGTCACTCTAATACAATTGGATCAGAATATTAATTCTAATATTGGAACCTGTGTTTAATGAGAATACATTTAAATTTCCTCAAAATTTCTTCTTGATAGAATATTAAAACCCCCAAGGTGCAACATATTCCATCTTAATTACTCTACCTTTGTTAACTAAGCAAATAACCTGTTACCCATAAGCAAAAGAAAGGCATTGTGTATGTGCCACACATTACCACCTCTTTAAAAATAAGTTATCTCTTTCTGCCTAGAAATTAGATACATTGAATAAATGTAAATAATATAGTTTTAATAAATATATGTTATGTTCACACATATAAATTACTTCAGCTTTGTTTCAAAACAGCTCACAGAATTTCTATCTTATTTTAGGGAAAATAAAGATGATAATATCTTACCCTGCACCCTGCAGTCTGTGGGACATAAATATGTAATACAATGTACAAATAAATGGAGTGTGGGCACAGAACACCTTTTAAATGTCTAATTTGAAGATTACAAGGAGGAGAACTGTTGAAGTAGAGAAAAAAAGTGTGAGTTCTGAAATAAATTTCTGTAATTTTAATGCAGAGTCACTGAGACAAGCAGCTTCAATGTAGTGGAGCTAAACCATACAGAATGACTTAATCCTTGGATCAAGGGCTGCTTTACCTCTTACAGCACCTATTCAATGAAAGGTATCACCGTAGAGGATTATCCAGGTGACATTGCTAAAATTATGCAGGAACAGATCACTTCCTCAGGAATGCAGAAAGCTAGCTATTGGCAAAACAAACCTTTTAGAAGATGTGCCCTTTCAGCAAGAAAAGCCAGTGCCAAAAAGGCTCACAACAGACTTCACAGGTTCTCTTACCTCTGTGTTGGAAGAGGTAACTAACTCATACTTGCAAGACTTTTACAGACTTTGATTAGGAGTGCAAAACAAATGACCTTACTGAGCCAGGGGACTCAGAAGACGACTGTCACGAGCAATAAATGAAACAAATGCATGTTTTCATTCCCTGTCTCTCCCCTTCTCTTTTTTCTTCCATTTCAAGGTAGATGGGCAAAAGCACTAAGCAATAGCAAAGTATTCCCTTTGGATTTGCTTCAAACCATGCAGGTTAACATACAGAGCCTATTGCTGACAGTTGTCAATGAGGTTAGGTGTCAGGGCAGGGCTGCCATCATTCAAAGCTGCAATAGCTAGAGAAGATCAAAGCCAGCAGATCCTGTGGTTGGAGTTTTGTTCTGCAGAGAGATTAGTGAGCAGTCTGTTCTTCCACTTAGTACATCCAAAGACCCTTCTACAAAATTCTTAGTTCTTACCCCTTTTAAAAATAAACATATCTATAAAATGACATCATCTTTCAATAAAACAAGCACACAAAACCCAACAAACAATAAAGCAAAGACAAATAGTGCTTTTTATAGAGTCATGCATTTCACTATCTCTTACCTTCAAGCTGCCAAAAAGGGCCCAAATTCAGCAAATTCAACTAATATTGCACATTGATAAACATAGAGAAAGTAATATGTTTTAACTTTACTGCATTGCAATGAAGTTCTTCTGATTATAACAATCCCATTCCTAGTAATAATTAAAAAAATGAAATCAACAAGTCAGACAAAATTCATATGACAATATGCTCATGTTTTTACCAATGTTATTTCATTTTTTTTCACTACAGTTACTTTGTGAACAGAAATTAAGGTATTTCCCTCTGAGTTTTCTTGTGTTATAAATATTTTTAAGGAAAGTAGGCATTGAATAGGTAAAGGTGCTTCCTACTGGGACAGCCTTTCATAAGGCATGTTCATACACTGAGATGTCAAAATCAAGATAAAATATCAGTCTAATGTAGGTAACAATATTCAGGTGTGTGCTTACTAATAAAGAAAACACAATGAAGTGACTAAAGAATGTCAGAGAGTTGAAATTATTAGCAAACTGTAGCTAGATGCACTTCACATCACTTTAATATTTGAAGGACCTACAGAACAGGGAGTTCATGCAAATTCACAGAGGAATGCCATTAATAGGAGCAAGTCAGTGAGCACTGGTTTGACAAAAATTTATTTGAAATCCATTAGAATCCCCTCCTTAATTCTTCATGAAATGTACTATCCATGGATTGCTGGATCACCCTGAAGGGTGGGGTATTTTTTGTCCACTATCCATATGTATAAGGGCATATATTATGGCCTGTAATATTTACTGAAAGGGATGCCACTGCGGTGGTTCCTGGACTCTTGAGTTTATAACTGCATATGTATAAGTAAAGGTAGGTTCTGCCTTTCCAACCTTCATCCCTCAATACAACTCACAATGAAGCAGAGTGGAAGGGTAGGCACCATTGTGGGAACTGACCTCAGTCTAAATAAATGTGTGTTTAAATGACATGCAGCACTAAGCTGCAGGGTTTATTTGTTGGGGTTTTTTTGTGGGCTTTTTTTTTGTTGTTGTTGTTGTTTTGGTTTTTTTCTTTTTCAAACTATTTAGCGATGTGCAACTAAAAACAGATTTAGGTTTATAAAGAGATGACATATAGATCTTGAGATGACAGCACATTTCCCCAGCAGCTGTGATGCACTCATTTGGCACTCTGCAGCACTGCTGCTGCCTGCAAAGCACATGGCTCCCCTGACCTTACAGCCTTTCTCTGATCTTGTGTGGGAGCTGTTGCCACATGAACTGTGAGATATGCATGCAGGCTGGAAGATTCAGGTGGCATTTTGTTTTGCATTCCCTCACAGACCATTTTTTCCTTTCCTTTGCAAGATTCTCTATACTTTTTCTCTCCTGCCCTTCACTTTCTTCTCTTTTTTGCTGTGATAGTTCCTATAGAGGCCAGCTTGACAGACAAGCAGTCCTGGTGCCTATTTGGTTTGTTCTGCTGCAGCAGAGACATCTGCAGCAGCACCTGACCTTTCCTAGCTGTGCAGCACAAAAAGCTGTTCATATTTAAAAAGAAAAATAAATTCCAAATTAAGAATGTATGCCTCAAAATATCCTATACTGCCTGAAACCAAACTACTCCAGTACCATGAAGTGACATTTTCAGTGGTCACTTTCAAAATATACCACCTCAAGTAGTAAGTTTGCTGCACACTATCACGTTATAGTACTTTTTACAATCTAAAGTGTCTGATGTGTAGAGTAACCTTTCACTGTTTCTTTATCTTCTTAAAGTAGGGTGGTGTGAGATACAGGCTCCTTTTAGGTAATTGTAGGAGCCTAAATTGCAAAGTCTCTTTTTCTCCAGCTCTCTCAGCTGTTTTTCATCAGTCTTATACTCCAGACCCTTCCGGATGTGTTCCAGCCCCTCAATGTCTTCCCCTAAAAAGAGTGATACAAAACTGAACATGTACAGAACCTCTCTATCATTGTTCACTGACTTCAGCCCCCATCTCTCCAGTTGAGATATTTTACCTATTTTTAACTGAAATAAAATAAGAAATAAAGAAATAAGAAGAAATAAAAAGATGAAGGGGAAAGGGAGTAGGAAGAAAGCAGAAGATCCAAAATTCCTACTCTAGTTCAGACTGGGAAGGTTTGTTCTGTTTAATCTTTCTTCTTTGTCTCAAGGTTTTGATCTTGACTTGTTCAGTTATTACATACAGTAAACGTTTTTCAATTCCACACTCATGACAACAGCAACATGATGCAAAGCTTCAATAAACTTATTGCCTTGAATAGCTGCTTTTTTTTTGTTTTGCTTTTGTTTTTAGTGTTTGGTTTTTTCCCCCTCCCTGATACAAAGAGACCTTCAGAAGATGTCAGAGTGGGAACCCAAAAGTCAGCCTTTTTTCTTTTTCTACACAGACCTCACATTTCTATTTTGATTTCTTCAATAGATAGTTCTCTATTACCATATAGAAATTCTTCCAAGCTTCCAATAGTAGCAATTATGATTATCAGCATTTGAACTCTGTTTCAGGAGATAAGAAGTAGTCTCCCTCATTTTTCCACCTCTGCAAAACAAACAAACCTGGAGTTACACCACCTGTAAAAGACACTGCAGTAACTTTCTTTTCTGTGCAATGGGAATTTCAGAACACAAGCATGAAGAGTAACTTTTTCTTTTTAGTTAATATGAAAACCATTAACACTCTTTGACCCCCCCCCCCCCCCCCCCCCCCCACCACTC
>VWZN01012424.1:176809-191595 GCA_013396955.1 Regulus satrapa | reverse complement strand
GAACCTTGAAAAAAAAAAAAATAAAAATACAAACAGCATAATCTGAAAAATGGTCATCCTCACACCTATTTTCCTATTTTCTTATTTTGCAATACATAAAAATTACCTCTGATCCTAAATAGCTCCAAAAATTCACACATTTGCTACTATCCTTTTCATGCAATTATTCTCAATGTTAATTCCAGGGTGAGACAAAGCATGACAAATTGCAACGTAGGGTGGCAATACCTGAATTTCTCAGCACTGATTTTGTTTACAGGTTCAGAATTATTATTGGTTCACATCTTATTTTTCCAAAACACACTCTAGAAAAGCAGAAGGAACACTAAGACAAAATAAAAATAGAGATGTGAATTACAGGCATATACTCACTCTTTAGATTCACGGGCCTTCTTAGTCAGATGTTGAACAAGTGTGTCGTAGCCAGATATTTCACCCTGATTTTGAGCAGAGGTACATTTTTCTGTTTCTTCTTCAATCACAGGTCCCACAGTATTTTTTATGTATTGTCTAAGGTATTTCACAAACTCATAGCTGCAAGAAATATGCAAAATTAAAATGTAATGTCTCCTTGAATTCACCATAAAACATTTTCAGCATTATATCAACAACCTATCAACTATATCAATACTATCTTCTCTCCCAGTAGATCTGTTACCCTAAGGTAAGAGTTTATGACTTGCATAGAAATAAACTTCAAGAATGTAAAATAACACAATACAGTTTGATTGTCTTCAATATCAGCATATTGTAGGAAAAAACAATCCCAAATAGAAGAAACAAAACCAATAGCTAGTTTACCAAGTAGCACAATTTCACTTTGTGGTTCTTCTAAAAGTAAAAATCCACTCAGACAAAAGGTTAAGGCTTTGTAGACAGAAACCCAAAGAGTATCAAGAAATTTCAAATTCTAAAAGAAACATTCTTTGTAGCACTCTGAACATGTCTTAGAGTATAAACTGTCTAGGACTGTCTTAGAGTATAAACTGTCTGCTAATATTATTTATGCATTATACATACAAAACTAGAATATACACAGAAGATACAGTTTATAAATTAAAGCATTTGAGAACACCCATGGCCTATGAAATTCTGTGTCATGACAATACACAGAAAGATATGTCAAACTGACAAAACAGCCATCTGTAATTACAAAAACAGTATCAAATTCAAGGATTCACCACTTTGCAGTCTTATGATCAGACACCTACAGACACTTCCTAAAAGAATAGAATAATCAGAGGGAGATCTCAAATAAAAGACTCTCCCTGGGTCCTCCAACTTTATATTAGCTACAGAAATTGCTAAAAAGTATTGCTCAAACTTTTCTTTTTGGCTAGTTTTGTGACTTGTAAAACGGACAAGGCAATCAGAACCACACAAAAAAGTAACCATATAATAACAGTAGATGCATTGTTTCATTTTCATCATTTCAAAAGTAGATGGGAAACTACTTGATGCTAATTTGGATAAAAACTCTAAAAAACAAACAACAAAGCACAAAATTGTATCATGATAGATACTTCCTTACTGGATTGCCTACCACAGATTCCATCATGTATGTCAGTATTTTTCTTTTCCTCTACTTTTCCATTCTTGTTCTCAGTGAATGTAACAGAAATACATCTCAAGAAGGAAACAAAACATGTTTAATTCTTTTTTAATTTTTGAAATTGAAGAAAACTCTCCATTGCATGGAAGCTTTCATGAAACTGTCTCCACTTTGTTTTATAAGGGCAACACTTCCCAGGGTATGTTTTTGCAGTGACTCTTTGACTCTGAAATGTACAGTAACCACATCACTATCCACAGCACTACCTTTATATCTGAGGATCTAGTCTTCATCCTCTGCATTATTCTTCCACCTTAGACATGTTTTGTAACAATTATGTGTTTCAGCAATGACAGTACTACTTCTTAACAATCAGAATCAATTCAGATTGATCTGGTAGGATTTACAAAGGAATCCCACTTGGGGTGCTGTTAAAAATACCTCTAACGTAACAGAAAACACATTACGTAGTTTAAAATCTTATATGTACTACTGCACAGAAGTTTTGTACTTGATTCAATTTTCCTTTTTTTTAGCTTTCTGAGGATCCTACATTTCTGTCTTTTCTACATCAAAGTGAGAACACAGGGTAAAGTAAGGCCTCAAAATCTGGTAAAATTACTGTGTCAAAATAACTATGACCTGAATTAGAGCACTGGAGAGTACAAAAGCACACACTACTAATAACAGAGCTTGCAATCTGGATGGGTAGGTTCAGGAGAAAGTTTCTTAACAGCCTCACTTATAAATGACCATATAACCTCTCTGACTTTCTACAAAAAACAGTCTGTACTGCTATGGGTCACAAATAAGATAAACACCTCCACAAATATTGCAGCACCAGATAGTAATCCTCATGTTCTAAATTTAAAGATCACTTGATTTTCCATGAAATTTAAATTGAAACGGTACTCATGAAAAGAAAATATTTCTAGGATCACAAATTTTCCAGCATACAAAAAACAGTAAAGGATGTCAAGGTTTCACTGCTGTAAAAGGAAAAGCTACATAGGCATTGCTTCAACCACTTACAGAATTTACTCCCTCACCCTGCATATTCTATTAAGTCCCCAGAAAAAAATTACAGAAATAATTTCAGGGTTTTTTTGAGCTTTATTGTATATATCTTCTCTAAATATTCTTTTTCTTTCAGAATTACATGTCTTTCAATTTGAACATGTTTACAAGTAAATTATTCTACTTCCATGCTTGTCACCCAGCAACCTACTACTCAAAATTCACAAGAGTACAAGCAACAGTGCAACCTCATTTATAACAAAAATGAAAACTGAGCTAAAATACCTTTTAAAGAATCTTCAGAACACATGCAAGCACCAAGATTTTAAAATTACAGTGAAATTTTAGATAAACCCTAGTTCTATTTCACTTGTTTACTTTTACCTAACTCCTACCTCTGACAAAGGAATGCTAACACCTAGGCAAATTTAAGAGAATGTAAATAGTGCCACTTCTGGAAAAACTGATAGGGAACCAGATTTCTCAGAAGAGGTCAGGTCACATAGCTCTGCTACTTATTAAAATATCTTCAGGTAATTTCAGCTTGATATTCTCTTGACTTGTCATAAAATCTCCCATGTAGTAAAAAAATAATCAAGGTATAACATAATGGAAAAGAAAGAGGAGAGTGGGGTCTGGAAATTTAGATTGCGTGTCAGTCAGGTCACCTTGTCAAATCTGATTTAATAGAAGTGTGATAGGGATACCTTTCTGTTTTACTAAAAACATAAATTGAAAGAATGATTGGAACAGGTAGATAAGATAGACACGTTCAGTAATATAGGGCAGAGAGAAAAATCAAATATGGAAGCCAAATAGCCCTCTGAAAAAAAGTACTCTATTTTGAAAAACAAGACTATGTTGTCTAGCAGATGTCAAATATACTGAGAGTCTTCAGTGACTGCTTCTTCTTCTAGCTCCTTTTCACGTGCACATTTAGTACATTACACGTGCGCATGCTTCAGAGCTTTGGGAATTCCTCTCTCACAAACAGCTCATGGATTGCTACTACAGTAAAAATATATTAGCAAGAGTGCATGGGAATAAAAAAGCAAACCAAGAAAACAGCAACGTCGATTTTATTCTTTAAATTAGCAGCATCTGAGAGTAAATTAGTGACAGGAATATCTATATATGTATAAATACAGACACATTTAGTAAGCAATATAAAGTGTAGACATTTCCCAGGAATAGTACAGTTTAACACATACCAACATACCAACATCTTCAAAAGACTGAAAATAGCAAAAAATATTTTTACTTGTGAAAATTCTCATCTGTTTCCTCCAAATGCAAGAGAATTTCTTCAGCGCATTCTACTGATGGGGCTCCAGTGATTTTTTCCTTGACACTCTGCAGCAACTGCCTAAGCATAGACTGTAATAGAGCTTCATCTTCACTTGTAAAGTGAGACATCTGTAGAAAACAAACAGAAGAATAAGAAACTCTCATAGTTTTGTTTTTTTCTCACAATGCTAAGAAAAGCACAAATCCCTTAAATCACCACTTTTTTACAGTTATCAACAGGATTTTTTCCCAAAAGTCACAATCACAGACAGGAAATATTTGATAGAGCTTATCTTAGACAAACTGAAAACAAAACAATTAAATCAGTTTCTCTAAACTTCCTGATATTTTAGCATAATATTCTAAAGGAGATTTACAACAATAAAAGCTTGAATATTCCTATTTGTACTTCCCCATCACAGAGGCACAAGACCACATGGCAAGCTAAGAAAGTAAAAAGGACGAAAGGTTTTATAGATGCCATGACTGTATCTCCACAAGAAAACTTTATAGTCTCTCACCTGCTTCTCATCCACCATTATTACTCAGTTCTGACTTTGGAATCCCTCTACTCAGAGCTATTGCTGTCACCTGACTGAAAGTGCTATCAGCTTTTGCAAGGGCCAGGTGGAATTATCAAAACAGTTTAACTGGCCTGTGCTAATCAACTGCAGTGACCTGACAGAGTCCTGTCAAATTAAATGGAAATTCTTGGGAAAAACTGGGTGGAGAAGAAGCAGTGAGAAACTGGAAAGATCTGCCAAGTCCAGAAGACAGACAATCAGTTAAATTTTCAACAGCTGAAAAAAAACCCAAATACACAAACTCATCTTTGATCTTGATAAATCAATGGTTTAAAAAATCTTTATATGACATGGAATATTTTCAAACCTCAGTGGCAGTTTTATCTTATATATTTCTAGCCTACTTAAACTAAAAACTACTCAGACATATTTGACTTTTTGAATTAAAGACTGTCTTAAGCACCTGTGAATGACCAACACACACACTTCGAAGAGACAGTAAGTATTAAATAGTATCAACCGGAAAAAAAAAAAAATTATAGCAGCAGCTGAAGAGTTCTCTTTTATGGAAGGTAACAGTTCAATCAAGGTAGCACTCTTCTGTGGTAAGCAGCACAACTGCTGAACATTCTACTCTGATCTATGACTATTCAATATTAACTCAATCATCTTACCAGAAATGTAATTAAATTAAACTCAGAGTAAACAAAAAAAAAAAAAAACCACCCCAAATCCCTTGCAATAATCTTAACTCGCTGATTTGTAGCCCTCTTTTTCTCATACTTAATCAAAGTCAATGCACTTTTAGGTCTATATAAACATCAGACAACACCCTAATCCCCCTGGGGGGGGAGGAAGGCACCAAGTATTTTGGTATAACTAGGCATTTTTTAGAAGCGCAAGGTATCCAGATACTGGCTGCCAGTCAGTGCAAAGCTCTGCTCAGGTTATTCATTGAGAGAAATCATGAGAATATTGCCGCTTCAGTTTTCCTCGAAAAGTCTTACCTGACTTATGTAATCACTAACAAAGATACATATCTTACACTTCATTTGTAAAGATCTGTGGTTTGTTTGACTTAGCTTTTTTGGTGGCTGTTGCTCGAGGGGTTGGTTATTTCCCTGCAGGCATATCGCCCATTCATTTTCCAGGCAACAATTCACGGTCGTTTACTCCCTCCGTTACAACTTTACCCAGTACCCAGTATCCCAAATGCAAATCCTGCCCTACAACTCGGGCAACGATTCAGAAGCGGCCTGCTGATGCCAGCATCTATCCTTACACAAGCCTTCGCCTGGGCAGGGAGGCAACTTTAGTAACAAACCGGGGAGAGCAGCCCCCAGAACGCGAGCAGTGCGGGAATCCCCGCCCTTTTCCAGCGCTCTACCGCCCGTCCCTCGGTTGCGCATCAGGGCTAGGGAGCAGCCAGGATTCCTGGGACAACCCACGCACGGGCAGAGCAGCCGCTCTCGTCCCAAGCGGCCGGAAAGCCTACCCCTGCCCGGGTGCTTTCCTCAGCTAGCGCAGGGGAGCTCTGCCCGGCCCCCTGGGATGCGCTGGCCGCACGCACCCGCTCGGCTCCGCCACGCTCCCTCCCGCCCCGGGNGAGCTCCGCCACGCTCCGCCACGCTCCCCGGCTTCAGGCTCCTCTCTCCTCAGCCCAGCGTGGTGGCCCCCAGGTTTCCCACCGAAATCATGCAGCCGTGCAGTTCTTCCCAATTTGCATCAGCAGGGGAGCAAGTTGTCTCAGTAAATGAAATAGCGAAAGGCCAGGAGGTTTTCCGTCCTCTTCAACCCTTCATTCCCCCCTGAGTAAAGGAACTATTACAAAAATACCAAGTAGTGGTTTTCCTCTCAAAAAAAAAAAAAAAAAAAAAAAAAAAAAAAAAAAAAAAAAAAAAAAAAAAAAAAAAAAAAAAAACCAAAAAACAAAAAACAAAACAAAACAAAACAAAAAAAACCCCACAACACAAAACCAGCAAAAGCAGTTTGGTATGAAATAATTTCTATCGCGTCGCTATAATGAACAATGATTTAATTACCAAAAACCACTCATTACGATGTTTGTCAGTGCTTGCATTCAACGTGTTACATAGCGCATTATTATGTGTTCCACCTACATTTTTGTAATGATTCTGATGTTGGGTGATGCTAATTGTGAAAAACGAGGTTCACTTGTCTGTTATAGTTTTAAGGTTTATTAATAAAATAAATAATAAGGAGTATAAAAAGGCAGCTGGCTGAGTGTCTCTTGGCATGCCGCCAAAAGAGAGGCACCATTACACCTCAACGTAAGATTCTTTTCGTTAAATGCATTGACTTGTTACATATTCATACAACTTCATGCATTATTCAAGAACAGCCCCCCCCCTTCTCCAAATGGCCCTGGCCTGTCCATTTCTTTGGTCATAAATTCTTCTCTCCAGACTTTCTGTCTCTCTCTCTCTTGATAAGCTTTCTCTCAAGAATGTGAGAGATTTACTATTTGTTTAAAAAAACCCAATCCTGTAAGAAAGATACTTATAACACTTCTAATTTTTTGTGAATAGCAGAACTAAACAATCATATTAATTTAGTACTACACATACTACTTTTCATTTTAATATTTGCGAAAAGCCAACTATTTAATAGCCATTTATAACACTAATCTTCCATGATGTGTCCTTTAAATGCTAATCTTCTGTGTAATGCTAATCTTCCATAAGGACTTGTTTCTTTAACTGGACCTGTAGCCCCTTCAGTTTACCGAGCTCTTCTTAGTTGTGGGTATCCCCTTGCACAGTAGAATTAAGCTTGTAAATGGCAGTATTTCTATTGAAAAGGGATGATAAGAGAGCAACACAAAGCTCTCCTACTGCAGGTTCTCAGAAACCGGGTTTGTATCGGTTGCAACAAAGTTTCTGCGATGCCTTTAGCAGCGAGCTCTTCAGTGCTTGGACATGGCCAGTGCACTCAGGTACCCACTAAATAAAATTGCAAAAATTGTCGGCTGACTACTGCTCGCAGAGAGGCTCCATTAAACTGACCAGAGTCCTGTTAGCTTGGCCATGCTAACTGGTTCCCTGTCTTCTAAGTGCACTGTTTGGAATGGGCTACAAGTGGCAGCAGCTTATTCCACGTCCATGCCAGGCTCTTCCTTCACAGGCAACAGAATGGGTTGCTTCTTTTCTGTCCTCATACCAACTGAGAGGTGCAGTGGTACAACACTTCTAATTCCTTTATCACTTCACAAGCACTGATTGAAGTGACGGCATCTCAGGTTCACAGCTGATAAGGAATAGAAAAAAAANNNNATGTTCATAGTGTTCAGTGTTCCTAGCCCTTACTGAAAGATTTTTAACAAGCCTTCCCTATCTTATAAAACACCTCATAAGAAATATTGCACTTGTAGTGGCATCACAGAAAGATGTCCTCGTGATACCTGTGGTGTTCCTGAAATCCTGCCATTCCTTCCTACCCTCTCCCACCTTTTGTATTTCATCTAGTGTCTTTGGCCACATTTTGCAGCCCTTAGAACCTGGAGCTCTTTCTTGTGAGCAAAGCAGGCCGATTTCAGATGCCATTGGCCATGATTATTAGGGTGCATCCAGGTAGACACCCTCCAAGTGTGATATTCCAGAATGAACAATACTATTCTGAAGCACAGTATGTTTACATGGATGGATGTCTGTCACGTGAGAGAGGTTGCAATCACTGTGAGATTGGTCATGTGGATGTCACACTGGTGAAATTCCACTCTTTCTTACTCTAGGAATTCCTTCTTCTTGGTAAAAAATACCCCAGATGTCTTCTCTCGGTTGTACAAACAGGAAAGCCTGGTTCCTAACCCCGGTTCAGGAAGGCATGAGATACAAATAACTCTTCATAAGATGTCAGCATTGTTACAAAGTAACAGCGCTGACTTCTATAAATTTAGAAACTTAAAGGAAACAACACATACACGAATTCTTATTGTGCAGCATATAAGTTTAAAACTGTGAAACATTATAAGAATATGATTAATTTAAGTCTTATAGACAAGTTTAATTTGATATGGTTTTCTCCCTATACTTTGAACATGTCACAGAATTTGAATTATTAATTTATGCCAAATTTCTGTAAATTAAAAATGTTTCTGCAGTGTCTTTAGTGTGGTAGACCAGGAAAAAAGGAAACTGTAGAAAACAGGAATCTTCTTTACAGCTGGTGGTAGTAATGGAAACAGCTTGTGTTAGTGTTGATGTCATTACGACAGGGACATGATTTTTCTCCCCTCTTTCTGCTCTTTCTGACCTTTTCCTTTTCCTTCACTGTAACTTCCCAGAAGACCACTCTTTTTCTGGATGACACACAAAGTTCTGGAGAAATTTTGATTTTATGTAGTTGATCCACAGCTGTTAGTTTCTCCAAGACACTTTAGCTGAGACTTTCACCAACTCTGTGTCTAGGACTTACTAAAGGAATTGGGATTTATTATCTGATTTTAAAAAATGCTTAGCCAGTATCTATGTAAATTCCAGTTTATCAGCCTTTCTTTGGCTTTACAAATACACTTTACAAAGGAGTATATGTCGAAGAACTGAAAGGGAAGGCAAACTCCGCCTGCCTAAGACAAGCCCAACCAAACTAAAACAAAAGTAACTTTCTATACTCCCATTTCAGAGCTAAATCAAGATCAGAAGGAGCCAAGGTGCCTCCCTTTAAAGTTTCCCAAACTGGGACTAAGATAAGAAAAGAAAGAAATAAGTTAGCAAAGGAGAATTAAGTGTGAATTCTAATTCTGGAGATAGAACAAGAATTATTCACCACCTTTCTGCACACTGACATCCCTTAAGCAGTTCTTGAGCCTCCAAATAAAAGATGAGGACACTTCATCAACCCTTGTATGAACGCTATGGCGTTTGTTGCCCTCTCACATTGCATTTATGGCAGTTTCCCAAATTTGGAGGAACAATGAACATGTTTTAAGACATCATTAGATCATAATCTAATCATAAATATCAAAAAGGAAACTGCTTAAAATATTACTGCTAATGGGAAAATCTTTTAAAATAATCTCTAAAGGAAATTTTCTGTTTTGGAGACCATCTGTCCTTTCCTCCCTGTGCACTCTGGGGAAATTCTATCCCCTGGATAGATGTTTCCATTAAAACAAACACTAAGAAACTGGTGGGTAAATGGTCATGAGGGTTGCAGGCTGGAGAACTTATGCTATCAGCTGCACTTGGAAGTCTTGTGTTAAAAACACATGCAAATAGAATTTATTTTGGTTTCATAACAGGGAAAATGGACAGGTCTAAGTTACATCAGATGGCTTTGTACATACCTGTTGAGGGCTAAGCTGGTATGAGATGCATGTAAACTATTACTGGAATCAAAGAAATAAATTGGGTCGGTTTCCTTATTTGGTGATTAAGCTTCAGTTATGCTGTCATTTCAAAAAGATTAAAGATCTTACTTTGCTGTTCCTGATCTCTTTTTTTCTGAAAAGTGAGAAACTGGCAGGAAATCAATAGGATTCTCACATAACACTATAAAGCACCAGCTCTGAACCAGCCTGTCCAATACCAATCAGGAAGGTTATTGATTAAAAATGTAACTTCATTAATATATAGGTACTGATTTTTCCATCTGTATTTTATGACACAGTTTTCAATAGATGCTCTGCTTGTGGTTGTAAAAGTAACTACTGGAAATGAGGTGATAAAATCTATACTGCAATGCTAAGTAACTACCTCAAAGACTCAAAGACAAAATAAGCTTCAATTACAATATAAATATCTAAATGCCAATAAAATAATTTTCCAATCCACAACTTTCTTTTGGTGAAACTTTAAGGAGCGAAGAATTTGTGTTACTAGCCCTGACTGGCTTTAGGGCAGATCTCTTAGCATCAGACTTAGGCCTTTATTGGAAATTGAGAATAATAAAAATATCTTTTTATGCCGTTATGAAAATTAATCTCACAGAAGTACAACATAATAACCAAGTGGCAACATAGATCTTGACTTTGTTTTCCATTTCTTTTCTAAGTAATTTTTATAATGTGTTTCCTGAAGGTGGCAGCAATATTCAGGAGTTGCATGAATGTCTGACTTTTGAACCTATTGACCTGTAATACATGATTTATTTCAATGTAAATGTATTTGTATTTATGGATATTAATAATATGCTTAAATCTAAATCTGATTACATAGGTTTGTAGTTGGAGACATAGGTTGTATGCTATCACTAGAAAATATGAAGAAACTATGTTGACCTGGAGTGTTAGAATTGGTTATTCTTTTGTATGATAAAAGTTCATAAAATAAAAGAGGATTCCTAAAGTGTTAAATATTTTTAATTAGCAATTTACCATTGGTTGCAGTTAAAATTACCCATTTCATTGTCTTCATTAAAGCCTGTTTTGTATGCCTTTTCTGAAGTGATGATCTGTAAGCTCATTTTTGGGCACTACATTAGCAGTTCAAAACACTACAAATGTTATGTGTGATCACTGAAGGAAGATTATAGCCTGTGTGTAGGGTTTCTTTCAGTTCCATTCCTCCATTTGATCTTAATAACTTAAAATCACTTCTAGAGCTACTCAGGCTGACTATCTGACAGCATCACAGGGTTTTAATTAAAAAAGAAACTTTAACACTTCTTTTTCTCCTTTTGCTTCAGATGTGGTACACTGCAGTGTTGTGAAATGCTTCTGCTTGTGAAGCAAAGCAGTTGCATCAACATTAGAAATACAACAAAACGTAGAGAACTTTTTTCTCCTTTCATTTTGCTAGCAATTGCCTGGTTGCAGATCACACTGCAACTGGAAGGATCATGGAAGGAGCATCATGGAAGCCCACAAAGACATCTCTGCAGCAGTGCTTTCCTCCCAGTTGTCTTTTGCTAATGGAATTGCCTTATGTCAAGTGATTCTTCTGCCTGCAAGTCTTCTCTCAGCTGCAGAGCTGCTCGCACAATGCATCCAGGAGAAGGGCCCATGTGATTGGAGAGTCCATGCTGTGTCAGACAATTGATCTACATAGACTCCATCAATCAGAAGGCTAAATATAATTATTTATTAAGATCTATATGAAGAGTGAGAGAGCAATACATGCTGGCAAACAAGCAGGCAGGCAGCAACAGCAGACAGTGCAGCAAGCAGAGTCTCTGTCTAAAACACCCAAGGTACATTGATAAGACACTTAGCATACATTGGCTAAATTCTATAAACATCTCTATTGTTGTGGAGAATTCTCCCCGATTCTCAAAAACATCCCAGAGCCAAGTCTGGCTTATGTGGCAACAGGCCCAAGTACCAGTACTGCTGTCCCAGAAATGCCACTTTGGTGCAGGGCTCCTCAGTGTAAGAGAGTCATGGAGCTCCTGTAGTGGGTCCAGCAGAGGGCTATGAAGATGATGAGGGAACTGGAATATTTCTTTTAAGAGGAAAGGCTGAGGGAGCTGGGCCTGTTCAGCCTCAAGAAGAGACAGTTGAGAAGGAACCTCATCAATGTCTATCCGTATCTGAAGAAGGGTGTCAAGATGATGGAGCCAGGCTCTTCTGGGTGGTGCCAAGCAATTGGATAAGAGGCAGTGGGTAGAAACTGATGCACAATTCCACCTGAATATGAGAAAGAACTTCTTTACTGTGCAGGTGGCGATGCACTGGAACAAATTGCCCAGAGAGATTGTGGAGTCCAACCTACTGGAGATGTTCAAGCACCATCTGGACACAATCCTGCGCCATATGATCTAGAATGAATTGGATTGAGCAGGGAGGTTAGACCAGATGACTTCCCTTCTATCAGGGTCCCTGACCAGTGGTCCCTTCTATCCTTACCTATTCTGTGATTCTGTCAATTGCACAGCTGCCAATGCTTCTAAAGGAAATGCAAAACATGAGCAGGGGCTTCCTTGTGACTCCACAGTGGTCCAAATGGACTCCCTAATCCTTGCATGGCTTCACATCTGAATGCTTCATCCTGAGAGAAAAAAATAAGGAAGAAATTGCATAAAAAAAAAAAAAAGTAATCTCTTCTTCTAAATATACATGGAACACAAATGCTACCATTTTAAATTAGGCTGACAGAATTTATTACATTGTACTTCTTAAGGAGTTTGCTCAGCAAACCTGGTGGCCTTTTTAGTAGTTGTATGCAAATACTCCTGTGCCTTAGATTTCTTTGTTTTCTACTTGTCCTTACCAATGACTGTTTGTGCTACCTCTCAAAACAGTACTTTGATATCCTGAAGCTGAATATTTTTATTACTGCTCAATTTATGTTCATCCTTAGTAAAGTATTGACAAAGTAACTTCCTTCAGACTTCCTCTCAAAATCAGCAATAATTCCTGCACATTGTCTTACTGACAATTGAGAATACATTAATCAGCTTCTCTGAGCTGCTGATGTGGTATTGTCTTGTAAACAATGCTATTTCTCTTTGCATTTCTGCTCCCGCTTAGATTTCCCTAAAATGTGTCATTGCTATCACTTCCTTTATTACACCACTATTACATAGCCTGCATAAGTGATTTTGTTACTTGTGGTTTAAGTGTTGAGCCATCACACCTTCTCTTTTCTGTTTCCAATTTGTCTTCTGGAAATTGTACCTGTGCAGATAAACTACTGCTCTCTTTACCCAATGGCTTATCCTGCTATAGTTCTGAATCCCAGCATCAAACAGAATACGGTTTCCTTCCTGCATCATCGCATCAGCCAAGTGCTGTCTGTAATCTTAATATTTGCAGGGAGTCAAATGCTGGAGACATTTGCAATGTAAGCTGTTGTTTTATATTCTCTTGTTAATATAAGTTATGGTCTTCTTGTAAGAGTCTCTTCTACCAGTACAGATTTATCTAGCCAGATGTGACGCACAGATAACTTTGTTCTGTTCATTTTTGGAATGTTGTAAAATGCTTGAAAAGTAAGCAAATCGTGCTCTTTGCTGCTCATTTGAATCTGTACTCCTTGTAAGACAGGCTCAGGAAGACAGAATTTGGCTCATCCTTTGCCACTGCTTTATTCCTTTGTGTACTTTCAGCAACATGAACCATGTGCTTTGTTTTTCAAATATTTTGTGTCCTAGCAAACTGTGACCTCCTCAAAGTGATGTTTTAAAGAAAAAGTAAAAGCATTGCTTGGTAACAGCACTGTTTATTTTAATTCCAGGAAACACTTGTTTTTACTTTTTCTTTTATTTTGCTTAAATAATGTCTACAATCCTAACAAAATTTTACATCTGAGAAAAGTTTTTGGAGATTCTCTGAACAAATACAGTGTCTAAAATAAAGAAATATGTATGAAGAAAAACACCAGTCCTGGGTGCCTTCATACAAAAAACATGGTCTTTTAATTAAAAAAAAAAAAAATATTTTAAGGTTGTTGTGTAACAGAATCTGTTGCACAATGGATCTTATTACTAACACACTTTCCTTAAGAAAATGAATCTAATTTCTTTGAAAATAAAAAAGTGATATTTATGCATTATTGAAGTCAATATGCCACCCTCATCTAGATATAATTCCAGTGAATTTTAGTGTTAAGGATGAATTTGATTCAGTAAATCTGCAAATACATTAAAAATAATCTCTGACATTAAAAAAAATCTCTCACAAGAAGAGTATTTCATATTTTCACTGGTATTTTTTAGTACCTTTATGATATGAGTAAAATTCCAACAGAGACATGATTTTGTCAGTCCAACTCCTTGCATTGAGGAATGAGACAAATACTTCTGTATCTTGATACATCTGCTCACTGATTGTTACAAATTTCATAATGCAGTACAGGTCTGTTGTGACCCAAGTTGACAACTTGGCATGTGGCCTTGTTGAACCTCAGACAGCTGGCCTTGGTCCATCAATCCATCCTGTCCAGATCCTTCCTCTCTTCCATTCAGAAAATTAATCTTTTCTTTTTTTTTTTTTTTTCTTTTAGGGAACCACCTTCTCCATCCAGGCAATTGTACTTACACACCTGTCTGGTGCGTCTCCCAGAAATACACATTGAGTCCGTGTTCTCTGGGTTAGAAGTTTGTTTGAATTCACAAGATGAGACTCGGGTCTCTTGATTCAGCAGTATCTTTTTCTCAGACTTGTGAATGGTCTTATTTGCTATACCAGACCTGAATTGTGCAAGTCAGAGCTGCTGCGGGGCAAAGAGCTGTGATCCTAGAGTAAAAGTAACCCTTGATGGGGGTTGGAATTTCATAAAATGGCTTTACAGTCCAAGCTAATGGCAGCATATTCTGTTTTGATGAGGCTGAGCGTAATCTTCCTCTCTTTTTCATTTGTCAGATGGGTTTTGTGAACTTGTAATTTGATTTGAGACTGATTATTTTGCTCTGAATCCTTGGAGCATACTGCTATGGTATGAAAAGTATGCTAAGAATGTGATAATTATTAATTTTAGGTCTGATTCCCTTTTGGTGCACTTTTTTTT
>VWZN01012424.1:107543-124900 GCA_013396955.1 Regulus satrapa | reverse complement strand
TTTTTTTTTTCAGATTCAGACTTCTCATCTTCAAAGCCATATGTACAGCTGTGCTTTTCACACTGTCATTCCCTGTTGGATCTTTGTTTGGCCCTACTTTTTCATTATTTATCTGATGTTGCTCCCTTTTCCTTACATCTGCTCAGTGGTCCAGTGAGCGGACTCCGTGTGTCTGAGTACAGTGTGCCTATTCAGAAGCACTGCCAGCCTAGGACTTGGGGCAATATTTCCACATCCTAGTGACACTGTGGCTGATTCAGTGTGTCCAGCAAAGAAGGTGATGCTACTAAGCAGGTCTAAATGCCACAGCAGTGTGGCTGCCACGCTTCTGGAGCTGTCACGCCTTGCTGCACTGAGTCACCAGGAGGCACTGGCCCAGGCTGGTGCTGGCTCAAGGACAGGAAATCTCAGGGAAGAACATCAGGCTGCTGAGCACAGCAGACCTGCCCAGCATTTCTGTCCACACAGTTTCTTCTTTTGGGTTTTAATTGTGCCTTTGGATCCCACCTGACCTCTGCCACATCTTGCCTTATTTTCCATTGCTCTGGGCCATATTCTGACAAGCTTTCAAACTGAGCTTTTCAGGCATTCCCTATCAAATGTAAATAGAGCATTTGCAGAAGCATACAAACTGAGTAGTTGGTCTGTTGATGGTTAGATATTTTGGGCAAAGGAGGAGGATTCATTTTGCAGCTTTTCAGAACCAGTGTCAGAAATGATTGGTTTAATACCTGTACGTTCTCGGGCTTTTAAACAAATTTACAAGTGACTGAACTGGAAATATCATGTAGATTTCTGCAGGCAACATTCATCATGAAGGTACATATTTCTCATAGATTTTTAAACTTCCTTTATTCACTTCTAAAAACCCTTAAAATTCATATACATTTTCTAAAGTTTTTAATGAAATTTGTTAAATTTGTTGTAGTGACCTGATGTCACATATTATATTTAACATATGAATTAGGACTTATCTGAGCCAATAGCAGTGACCACAAGTCACTGGAAGAAGACTTAGGAAATCTCCAGTCTGTGACTGAATGACCTTTACTATTGGATTTACTTTCTGTAAAATGTCAATTGTATTCCCTTCCCTTGTCTGCCCTATATAGATAAATGGTAAGGTTTGGGGAAAAGGAGATTACTAGTGTTATACAGAAGTAGGCTCATCTGAGACATGAGGAGGGCTCACCTTTGGAGAGTACAAAAATTCATTTCCCTGGTCTGTCCACCAGATCCTCAGGGCAGGAAGATGTGGTCCATTGATCAGTCAGTTCCTGCAGAGATTTCATGTGCAATTCATCATAATAAAGCCAGTTCTAATCAATAAAAATTTAAACCAAATCCCATTGTAACCCAGTGATTTAGGAACAGAAGCATGAGTTAGTTCTATTCTCTGTGCAGTACAGGTAAAGTAGGCAGATGAGCACCTTGCCTGGCATCCTTAGTGGTAACACCATCATTTGTCTAAAGCATAGAGACAGAAATTCAACTACCAAAAAGCCCTGTTATGCCTGAGTAGAGCTGGACAGAAAGTTTTGTGTTTTCCATAGGCATTTAGTTTTTCAAGAGCAAAAATGAAAGTGGAGTCCAGTGGAATGCTGGCAGAAAACTGTAGAAAAAACAAACATCGCAACAATTAAGAAAAACTTCACTAGGTCTTTGCTTTCTGGTAGTTTCTGTTTGGAATAAACTCTCCTGGTTGGCTTCCAGGCTGCTCAAAAAGCCTCAAGATGCACCATGGCCAGGCATTTTGTCTGTTCTCATGGTGCATCTTGGGAAATCCAAAATAAATTGCACCAGACAGAATATTCTTTTTAATTCATAAAAATTCTCAAATACTCAAAACACAATCTGATTGCTGAACCAAATATGTAAAATGTTTTACTATTTTCTTTTTATTTTTATTAAATGCTCTGATTAACTTACATGTCTTAATCAAGAATGATAACAGTTTCATTTTTAAGGCTGATGACCAAAAGTGAATAGAGAGCAGCACAAGGTGAAACAACTTGAGAGAAACTGTCCTTGCCATCTGGATTCATGGCATGTTTTGTTTGCTGAGGTATTACTCTGGCAGAAACAAACAAAACTCAGCCTCAAAAGCTACAAACAAAACTAAAAAAATATAGAATACTTTCTAGTATTGCTTCATTTTTAAACAGCTGCTTCAAAGGTGGAGAAATATTGCACACAGTGGTTTTCATGCTGGGTGCCAGGCTCACCACAGGGAGCTCAATGAGAATCTTGTATCTCCGTGGAGAATCTGATTGGAGGGAAAGCAGGTGGCTGAAGTGCAAAGAGATGGAAACAGGTCTAACTCCTGCTGGGAACTCCTGCTGCAGGGTGGGGAGACTCGGTGGTGCTGCTTACGTGCCTGAAAGCTCGCCAGCGCTGGTCGTCTGGTTGCTCTTGCACTTGATGAATCGGCTCTCAGAGTCCCTCCTGCACATACCTTTTCTCAACGCTTTGAGTTAGTGCTACCTCAGTCTATTTTTAACAGCTACATTTTCCATGATTAGATTTTAATGCTATTTATTTATTTAAACTGAACCAAACAATTCCACATAAGCTGAACATTCCAGTGGGCATCAGTCTTGGCCATGCAGAGGATTCTAAATCTAGTTTAAATTACATTCCTTGAATGGTAGAAAAAGCTGGGTCGTATGCCGAAGCTTGGTGATGAATAACCACATCATTTTTTTATAGATTGCAAAAACTTTATTAAGAACAGATAAACATGTTAAAGGTCTTTCAATGGCTGCACTTTTTCCCTCTTCGCCTCCTAGTTGAAAGTGTATTGCTTACTCTCATCATTGAGTCAGGTCCTCTGTATTTTCACTGAAATTAAAGGGAATGAAGACCTTGGGATAATTAGACTCAGTGGTTATGTCAGTTTCTTGCAGATATCTGGGATTATGTAGCACTTAGGTCCCTCCCACCTGTATGGATAGCAAAGGTAGGTATAAAAATTTGGTATCTCTCAAAAACACCTTTTCACAAAGATATCATCTCCACAAATCTGTGCTGCTTCTGAGTCTTTGTGCTAGGCTTCCAAGGCTTCCTGGTAGGAAGGGAGATTGTGCTTCCCAGTTGCATCCATGTTAATTTTAAAAAAAAACCCCACTTGTTTTAAAATTAGCAGTGGGTAAACTGTTTAAGTAAAAACAAGAATTGTCCTGGACTGGTGCCAATCCTCAAAATAAATTGAAGCCAATTTTATTTTTAAGTTTTAAAAGTAATAAAAAGTATTAAGCATGCAATGTATATATAGATGTACGCACAGAGAATAGCTCCAGGATTATAAAAAGATGTCTTTCCCATCTGGAGTCTTAGTTTTGCATATGAATGCAAGCAACTTTGCTCATATGAATTATTCCCTGGTACCATACACTATTTCCTGTTTAATCAGGCAGCAATGTACATAAGAGGCTTTAATTCATAAAGGTGCTATAACCTGCAGAACTTCACCATTTTTGCATCTAGTGAAGAGAGATTACACTTGTTAATAGGACAAAGCTGGTACCAATTAAACCATGTCCAGCACATTGACTCCACTTTCTGGAAACAGAATCATCCCCCAATATTGTGTTAGGAAGTACCACCAGCCCTGCCTACAGCAGGATGTGGTTTCCAAATATCACATATTGTATATAATTTATTGCGTAAATTAAAGTGGGGGGATGAAGGGTGAGAGGGATGAGGCTTCACTGGGCTGTGGCCTCAGAGAGGAAAATAAGTTTGGTTTACATGGGGAGAATGGGTGTTATTTTGAGGAGTTGGAGGAAGGAAGTGTTGTCTACGTACATTATTTCACACATCATAAACTTCATTTCTTGGGTTGTTTTTTTTTAAGCAACCCAGAAACAGATCAGTCCCATGTGAGGTTTAACAGCACCAAACTGTGAGCGTAAGGCTTGGGGCCTTTGTTTGAATTATTTTGTTTTCATCTTCACCCTTCATCTTCAATAGCTGCAAAGAGTGTTTACTCCTGCAGTCTTGTGCAGGTGCAATAGTCACACGTGAGGTGAGGGTGTGAGGATGCCTATCTTAAGTTTAGAGTGATTGCCTAAACTTTAATGAAAATCTTTTCACTGCTTAGGCAGATCTGACCTGGTGTGTTCAGTGACACACAGTGCCACCTAGCACACCCAGATATCTCAGTCCTTTATGATTTATCTTCCTAGGAATAGGTCAACAGGGAAATTGCACAGAGTACACCATAACCTCTCAGGAAAATGCACAATTTTTACAGGCTCATACACGCTTTCACAATTTTTTTGGTTTTTTTGGGGTTTTTTTTTGTTGTTTTGGGTTTTTTTTACACTGAACTTTTGGCCCTCCACAGCTTTTCTTTAGATATATCTTCTAGAGTGGAAACAGAACTTTACAGCCACCTTCTTTCCAATTCACCATCAGCACTCTTCATATTTTCTTGCTCTTCTAATTGCACTGTTTATCTGGAAATGGATAGACCATGGAACTTGTTAGAAGGGGCCCCCAAAGATACAGTTCTAACTTGGATTTGTGTGATAATGCCTTGAAAATGCCAACACACACAAAATGTTGCTTTTGTGACTGTAAGGAAATGCTGGATAAGTTAATTGAGGTTTATCTGAGTATTGGAAAACCAATTTTGTACCAGCTATACAGGAATGAGGACACTCCCAATAGTAAAAGAACAGGAACCTTTAGCTCTGCATTGGGTCTAGATGATGTCATGGTATTCTGTGGCTTACATCCTAGTAAATCAGGCTGCCAGTTTATTCTAAACATCAATATTATCTACCTTTGTACACTTACCACACTGAAACAGTCAATACTATGAACCAGCTTCTTCTTCAACAGCTCTCACCCGGCTTTAATATGTGCAATATATGTTGAACATAGGATGGGTTTTGTCCAAAACTCAAAACCCCAATAAAACTGCAAGAAAAAAATTCATAAAATAAAATTAAATCCTGCCCAAGGACCTCCATGGAACAAGCAGTGTTATTGCACTTCAAATGTGTATTAATTGGGCCATATGGTTTAGTATTTAAGCAAAGGAATGCATTTGTTTGGCCAGAGTGTTCAGGTGATACTTAAGGTCAAAGCTTTCATGGGTTGTGATGAAATTTGTGATCAGCTGAAGGAAATATTTACCTTACAATAAACAGGAAAGACTGTCCTGCACAGAAGTGACACACAGAAATTAATTGTTCGACAGCTCTGTGAAATCAGTGGCAGTGCCTGTATGTGTTCTGTTACCCCCAAGTCCCTTGCAAAGGACTGGCAGATTTCTGAGGCCTTGACCAAAAGAAGGGTGCAGCATTCATCTGGCTACAGGCACGCAGGCAAAGGCATCTTCCAGGAGCCTGCTGACCGCAGGCTGTCATGCTGCATCTCTGATGGGCTCTGCAGATGAGAGGTCATCACATTTCAGCCCCTGAACAACATCACTGACCCCTCATTTCTCTGTTTCATGGTCTGTAGGACTCTCCCACAGCAGGAGTGGGATGGTGTGAGCTGCATTTGTTTGGTCTTGCACAATGAAGATCAGACCAGTGAGGAAGACCACCTGCACTAGACCAGAAAACATATAAGTCCAAACTCAACAGTCCATCGTGGAAGCCCTTATGCGGCCCATGACTGGAGGCAGACTGCGAAGTATCAAGGGGACGGCTGTGGCACCCTGAGCCCATGAGCTGCACTCCTTCTCCAATCATACTGATAACCACATGATGGGAACATTCATGCACACTCTATGATAAATGGGCTACCTGCTCTATTTGATGTTATGGACACATGGGACAATCAGTGGAATCAAAACCTATCAGGATCCTTTTCTTTCTTCTCTGCAAACCCAAGAATTATAGCTATTTATGTTAAATTCATTAGGTGACTCATTGGGTTGCACATTTATTATGTTTCATATGGACAATGTTATGTCTCTTTTCAATACATAATTTTAAAAAGCTATTCATGTCATACAAGACACAGTCTGCCTGTAAAGCAGTATCTTAGATCCTCATCAAGTTTGTCACATTTTCTTGTTTTCAAATTCCTCATTTTTAAAATATGGGTCAACATAAATAGGTTGGAATCTTTGTTACCTTATTAACCAATGACTGGTGATTCTACTCATAAAATATTTACACAGACAACAGTCTTGTGCTGGTAATGTATTTTCACATTACTTAGTAATTTAAAACATGTCAAACCTTTACAAATAGTAGAAACAATCCAAACATGAAACTGATGTTGACCTTAAAAGGCTACTACTTTTTATTGTAAGCCAAGCAACAATCATTACTGCAGATAATTCACTGTGCATGCTTTATACAACTCTTTATCAGCAATGCCCACAAATAAAACCCTAAATGGTAAGAGATAAAGTAGATGGAATGGGATGATGTTACATCGGCAGCATGACTTGTAAGGGAGTTTCTGGAAGACCATATGGAAAATATATAATTTAGCATTTAATGTTACATATTAATGAGGTAAATCAATTATATATATCTATATCTATTTTTAAAAGTTACTGACTTGTGTGTTTGACAGAATGTGCATCTGATCATTCTTTGCATCATTAGAGTGTGCATGAGTATGCAAATGCATCCATTTATATTGACTATCTATACATATGCATGAAGGTTTTTATATAATTTATGTGTGTATTTGAAGTAGTGGTGTTTTGGTTTTGGTTTGGTGGTTTGTTTTTTTTTTTGTTTTTGTTTTTTTGGGTTTTTTTGTTTGTTTGTTTGTTTTGGTTTTTTGTTTTTCTGTTTTCAAATCCTGTTTCTGTTAATAGGATACCAGGTGATGTTATAGAGAGCATTTAGTGTGTGTTCCAGAGTACAGCATGGGTGTACTATAACCTAAGTTACCTAGGCTCATTTAAAATAGTGTCCTCTTTTTTTAGTCATAGGGATCAACAGAAATTAATTTCAGGTCCCTAAGTCACAGGACATGGCCATGATATGAGTTGGAGCTGTTGAAAGAATAGATAACTTTAATTTTCTTCTTAATCATGTGGCTATTTATATAATACATTATATTTTTAGTGTCTTCAGTGGAAAAGATGGTAGTCTCAAGTTGTATAATAAATGACATGTGTCTCCTTTGGCAGACAGTCCATTCAGCCAACTATTTACAATGCTGTACTTATGAAAAAAAAAAACAAAACAAAAACAAAAACACCCCAAAAAACCAAAAAACCAAACCAAAACAAAAAAACAGAACAATAACAAAAATTCACAACAGTCTGTATTTTCCCATTTCTCAGAATACTTTTCCAGGGTGAGCCATGTAACTTGCAGAGATCTTCACTAAAGGTAATATCTTAATCACACTGCTCCCTGCAGACTGGAGCAGATCAAAGAAACAATAAAACCTCTGTCAAGTACAGGGCAGAAAACCTGATCACACCATGCTTCTCAGGTGATCGGCAGGTGTTGAAGATTTTTGGAGCAGCATTTGTGGCTAATTCCTCTGTTTCTGTTTCTCAAGTTTGTTATATACTTTAAAGTTGAAAAAAAAAGTATTTTACGAGATTTTCTTTTTCACTTCTATCTCAGTATTCCACATGTAGTGGCATAGAAATTAAGTGATAAAATGATATTTTCTAGAGGACATGTAATACTAAAGAGAATGAATAGCAATATGTAAAGCTGTAAGAGCTGTGAAAATTTTCACTTCAGATTTTGTCTTTTTTTTTCCCCTTCCTTTTCAATATTGTACCATTATTAGTCAGACTTTTACTGTTTTTCATCTTGACCAAACAGCCCATTAAATAATTCAAGTGTAGGAAAAAATTAATATTTGCTTCAAATTTATTTTAAAATAAGCAGAGACATTGGTTTTTCCCCTAATATATAAAGTTACACTGTCTGTTCCAGATGAATCAAGTCCATTCACACCAAACCTAATAGAAGGGCAGGGTATTTGATGGTTATAGTGAGAGGGATGAAGGGGATATTAAGGCATCCCGCAGTGACTTTTTGAAATTACCATTACTTGACCCAAGGGCAGAGAGCAACACAGGTGCTCTCAGGTGGAGGGGTGTACAGTCTTTAAAATAAGACAGGCTAATCCTTCCCTGCAATGGACTTTTTATCTTAATATTACTATCAATGGTATATATCTGTTAATTTTATTTTCATATTAGTCAGAGACAGCATTTTTCACGGTGCTGGTAAGTGGTCTGATCTTAGGTTGGACTTCAGATTATTAGGCTAGTAAAGTGTTTAAAGGTCTTTGTTGGATCAAGTCCTTGGAAGAGAACATATGTGGCCCTTCTGATTTTTTAAAAGCTGTTTGTTAAGTTATACAATTTATGATCTAGAAAATCTCACATTGAAATAAAACCTTCTTCAGAGACACATATTGTAATCATGGTGTTTAGCAGGGACAGCAGTTATAGAGCACCATAATAGTTTTAAGTGCAGGATAAGGTAGAACTGTGTTTTCAGATGAACGTTTTTTAAAGGCCAGTAAACACTTTTCAAATACCTACTATTTCAACAGTCCTATTCTTCTAAGGGTAATAACATTTTTCTTACTTTGCATATAATTTCAAGCCTATTCGATGTGGTTGCTCTTGACATGGCTTGGATTTGCAAGACATGAGACAGTTTCCAATGGAATGCAAGGGTGACAGAGCACTGGAACAGGCTGTCCGGAAAGATTGTGGAGTCTCCTTCTCCAGAGATATTCAAAACCCACCAGGACATGAACTTGCAAAACCTGCTCTAGGCAAGCCTGCTTTAGCAGGGAGCTGAACTAGATGATCACCAAAGGTACTTTCCAGCCCCAACGATTCTGTGATGCTGTGATCCATTATTCTGTGTTTATGTGAATTGATGGTACAGTATTTTATTTCAACATGAAAAATCATCACATAAGAAGAAGCCTAGTAAGTATCCTTCACAGCAGAGTTCTCCTCATTATAAATTAAGAAGGCCAAGGACTGCTTCTTATTGAATGTGGCAAGAGTAAGATGTGGTGTTGTGTAACTGGGAGATTCCCATCTGTGGGGAGTCAGAGTGGGGCAAGGAGCGAAAGGTGGGACATAGGGCAAAGAGTTTGGAGCCTGCTGCAACTTATGTTGGTCATGTGTGATAAATGACTGCTAATTATTATCCCTTGACTTTTCCTCTTGTTACAGGTAGGAATTAAGTCCTCCCAATATACACTGAGTAAAACCTGACCCAATAAAGGAGACGCCGTTCTCTCCCAAAATATGTGAGGAGGAATATCAGGAGGTTTTCTTTGTTGACTGAGTGGTAGGTGAAAGAATTCTCCCCAAAACAGTCCAAATCTTCTCTTTCACTTCCCCGATTCCTTCAGCTGAAGGTCTGAAACTTCTCATACCATCTCCCCAATGTTTTCCAAGTTACCTACAGAGGGTATGACAGGGATAAAACTTTCATGGGGTTAAACAACTTGGCCTAGTCCTCTCTACTAGTCCTAGAAATATCTATGATAACTTTGTTACACAATTTTGAGCTCTGTCAGTGTAAAAGGTAAGGCTCAACCAGTCATTCTTACTTTTTCTTGCCAGCTCTTGAACTGTCAAGTCTCTTGGAATAAGAACTTTCTGGAGAAGAGTGGTGGCATTAGTGGTTAAAAACAAAACCTATATTAAACGTGGTGCCATCAGTGGTTATAAACAAAACCTGTATTAAAAGTGATAGATGAATAAGATTTCCAAGTGACATAATAATGTTAGGATATAAGGCTGAATTACTTATCTTACTTATACATGATAATTTGATCTTTGATTATATGACCACATACCATTTCACGAGGATCCTTGCCTGATTCAGTGTACCTGATGTGCTGCACTCACATGACATACTAAACAATGTTCAGCTGCATTCTCCTCGTACAGTGGGTGGCTGGATGCCTTATTTACTGCATTCCCTTCTAAAATTAGAATTATAAATTTCCTCACAGACTTTGCTGTGTTGTTTGTGGTGATAGTAGAGAGCTTAGAAAACTAATTAATCCTTATCTTTTTCAAACTGCTGTGAAACAAACTGGATTTATTTCCATTTAGAGATGAGGAACGAGAGCACAGGCAGAATAAGTTAGAATATATTCTCTAGTTTTTTGAGTCTGATTTAAGGAAACTAAGACTTTATTTTTAAGTACTGTATTTATTATATGCTATACATTTTAGCAAGAATTGCAGGTGCCACCTTCACAAAGATTTCCTAGGATTTCATCAGTTCCAAAATCTATTTGAAATATATTGAAGCATACAGTCTTGAAAGCATCTTTCTTCTGATTGTACTTTAGTGCAAGGTTTCTTTTGGTATAGTAGTTGAGGTCCTCACAGCAGAACTAAACATGGATGATGTTTTGACTTCCATGTATAGGGATAGTCTGTGTTTAGTTTTATTCATCACTTTAATTCCATGTTGCATTTAATGTCACCCAGATTTCCCTACATTTGCTATTTGTAAATTGTTTTGTTCTGCTTGTCCAGGATTTCCAAAATATGATGGTTCTAATCCTGAAGAAACCCTCCAAATCTACTGTTTATTTGCCAAATGCTTACTCAGTGGAAAACAAGTAATAAGCAATATTTCATCAATATCTGTCCCTTTTTCTGGTATCGAGTGTGTTTATCTAATATGTTTTGATAAAATTGTCCATTCCTATATGCTTCAAGAGTTTAATTATTTAAGTATAAGATATGGCAACCATTATCCATCGTAAAAGGAAAGGTGTTTTCTTTCCTCTGAAATTTGAAGCTATTTTACCATGCATTAGAGACAGACAGTTTGCACTTTTTCATGTGTTGACACTACGTAAGAAGAGAGCAATCACATCTCAGCAGCCGTGACCTGATCTAAGGACAATGACCTTTGGATATAAAGGACAGAGATTAAGGCAGGGCAAGAAGTCTGTGGAGTACCACAGGAAGGGCAGCCCAGGGTAAATGAACCAACAAGAAGTTGACTGGTCATTATTTTTTAATGCAGTCGATATAGCACTGTGAATTGATATAAAGTCAGTGTTTTGGACCGTGTGACAAGTATGAGGAACCCTAAAACTGGATTTTCAATTTCATGGAGATGTGGCCTGGGATTTTACCTTGTGATTGTTACCACAGATGAACTAATGTGTGTTACTGGTTTAGACCTTAATAGCAACTTCACAACCTCTCTTGGGCAACTTGTGTTGGTGCTTGGTCACCCTCACAGAGAAAAAAGTGTTTTCTGATGTTCTGTGTTTCAGTGTGGGCTCTTTGCCTCTGTTCCTGTAACTGGGAACCACTGAAAAGACTCATCTCCATTTTCTCTGTGCCTTTATGTATTTAAGTATGTGTAGTTAAGAACCCTGTGAGCTGTGATTCTCCAAGCTGACAATTTCTAGCTCCTTAAGCCTTTTCTTCTAGGAGAGATGCTCTTTAATAATTAAGAAGTTATTTTCAACCTATTTTTACTGCCTTTTGAGGTTCCTCTTGATGACAGTATGATTCTCTTATTCCTCAGCCATTTCCCCCAGTTTTGTGTTATCTGAAAATTTGTTGGGGGTATACTCTGTTCCATAATCCAGGTACTTAATGAAGATGTCAAATAGGACCAGAGCCAATCATGGCCCCTGGGGTACCCCACTAGTTACCAAACTCCAAATGGACTTCATCCCACTGACCACCATCCTCTGGGTCTGGCAGTTTAGGAATTTTTCACTTTGCTGTCTGCTCAGCTAACCCATACTTTATCAGATTCTGTAAGGGGAGAATCATATGGGAGACAGTGGAAAAAAGCCTTCCTGATGTCAAGGCAGAAAATAGCCTTTCTTTCTTGTAACTTTGATATAGCTACTGTTCCCTAATCTCTTTGGTAAGACATATGGTGACAGAAAGGGATATATATAAGTTCAGAGACAGGAGGTCTTATCTTTCTTACAACAAACTACCCCAGCATTGAAAATTTATTTAATGCTCTGTGCAACATTCACAATGTATGTAAATATGTATATTAATAGATGGAGAGGCTTCTAACAGACAATCAGAGAAAAACAGAATTCCAGAATCATTTAGTTTGGAGAAAACCTTTATGATCATAAAGTCCAACCCTTAACTCAGCACTGCCAGGGCCACCACTAAAGCATGTCCCAAACATCACATCTACAAGTCTTTTAAAAACTTTCCGGGATGGTGACTACACCACTTCTCTGGGCAGCTTCTTCCAGTGCTGAATAACCTTTTCCACAAAGAAATTTTTCCTAAATTAATCTAATAACTACTACTTATACTACTAACTACTACTACTAACTTAATCTAACTTAAACCTCCACTGGTGCAAACTTAGGCCCTTGTCCTATCACCTGGGAGAGCCCCCACTTCACTACAACCTCCTTTCAGATCGTTTTACATATACAGTTACTGCTTAGAGTTTTTACAGATAGTCTCCCATGAGCCTTCTTTTCTCCAGGCAAATGTGTTTTGTGTTCAATTCCTAGGATCTTTACTGATACTTAAGAGTGAATTTGCCTTTCTGTCTTCAAAATATGCTCCTCTACACTGCCTAAGAGGATAAATGCAATACCGTTGATTTTCTGGGGGGAAAAATAAAAGACGCAATGAAACAAACAACCTTGAATTCAGCTTATGTCCTTTTCTTTGGCTTACTCAGAGTATTTGGTGTATTCTCAGATATCCAGGAAGGTAATTACACAAATTTTAGCTACTGTTATGTAGAGTCATATCAAAAACTTTACGATTACTTGAGAGCTATGTTTAAAATGTTAGCATTCAGTCAGCAAAGAAAAACTGTGCATGTCATTTAGTTGACTAAGATCACAAAAGAAATAGTGAAGAGCCATAAAAAGGCCTTAAAAACCATAAGGTCATAAAAACATCAAAATTGTAAATATATTATCAGAAATGTTTCATAACTATTTAAAGAGTAGCTAGATGGTATGCACTACTAATTAATTTCCTTTGCTATGAATAGATCCATAAATTTGACTGATGGACCTCAAAGTAGCATTATGGGCTTCACAACAGAGACTGAGAGTGAGTAGTACTTTATTTCAAAAGTATGTAACTCAGTGGAATTGTAGAGACTGAACAGTTTATTCAGTTGGAGTTAGAGTACCAAAATCTGTCCATTCATGTATTAGGGTCAGATCAAGCCTCGCTTTCACCTCAGTGGGAGTTTTGCCATTTGCTTCAATGAAAGTAGAATCAAGCTATCAATGCTTTAAAATGGTTCAGTAGGGACTGTCATTGAAATGCAAATGTACACGTTCTCTTAATCTGAACTTCCCATCTCCCCATTCAGAGCTGTCTGTAGAGAGTTTTTTTTATGGACTGTTACTCTGGGACCTGTGTTAGACAAAGATTTTTGTATGCTCATTAGACAAATATCCTGCAATACAGGGGAATATAACTGCAAATTTTGCAAGTATAACTCTAAACAAATCTAGTGAGTTTGGTTTAAAAAGCAACCAAGCCTTGCTGTATCTTCAAGGCTGAACAAAGGTGACATTAACTATGCTTTTGAGTAAAATATGTTCATTTAACACTTAGTGTGAGCTGACCTGCTTGGTGCCATGGAAAAGAAGATCTTTCAGGCATTCAATTGGACATTACTTGCAATGGTTTCATACAACACTTAAAACAACTAGAGCTGCAAAATGTCTGTGTAGCAAAAACAGAAGTTTGAGTTCATGTATTTGATATAACTTCGTGCTAGCTCAGTTTAATTCTTTGTGGATCAAATGTTGTCAGCACAAATGAGTGGATAAACCAAAAAAGGCTCCATTTTGTTAAAAAAACCCCATGCCTGTCTTTCTCATGCTTAACATAAACCCCCTTTCTATTGCAAATATCTGTCTTTCTCTTCCTCTTCACCAGCAATAGTAATTGCTTACACCAAACCAGTTTCACAGGGGAGCAGACATAACCTGTTCAGCTTGCCTGAGATCTTGAAAAGCAGTCTAGAGCTTTCAGCTGCAGCCAGCAGGCCAGCCTACATACTTCTTCTAGGCCCAGTCAGGAGTGGACACACTTGCACACAGTTGGTTGTTTGCCCAGGCAGGAAATGCGCATCTTCTGACTGGTGGCTTTGAGGCAAGGTCGTGCATCTCAGCCTCTTAGGGGGTCACTCTCATTAGGAAAAGACCAAAGGAATTATTTTGTGAGAGATGTGTTACACAGATTCACCTCAGGTATTTCCCACTGCTCTTTGAATACAGCAGCCAAGATAAAAGAAAGCAAAGCAACGCCTTCCCCCTCACTTCCCAAAGAAAACCAACAATCCCCTGCCCCCCCAACGAGACACCTACCAAAAAAATTTAGATCTAATTGCAATCATTTCAGGATGTATTGATGGAAGAAAAGAGCTCAATGGATTAACTCACACTCTAACTTTCTCCCTACTAGGTATTGATTCAGTCACATGACTAGGACACAAGAAGGGCAATTCTGTTCAAGTTAGAGTCAGTTACTATTTCATATGGCTATTTTTACAAATTTAACCATTGTTCTGGGGGTATGTAGTAAGCTAATTAAAAGGACAGATAGCTTGCTCATTGGTATTAAAGTACTACTAATAATATATCTTTTATTTCCCTATCAGTAGTATTTTAATTTCCAATGATACATGGTAAGTCACAGTGTTACCTGCATATTTTTCAGGGACCAGAGATTGTATCCTTACTGTAATATAAAAGACACAAACTTGCTTACTCTTCCATAACTATCCATATTGTTTAGTTTTTAACCTACTTTCTGGCATGCGTTTGGCCCTGTTCCTCTGATGGGTCCTAGACTCATCTTGGCAAGAAATGTGACCAACCACCTGCTATTGACTGCTGAATGGCTGAAGTTACCATGTCCAAGGTTGGCAGGGAGGGAGAAGAAGCCAAACAGAAAGTGTGAAAATAATGAGTTCACATTTATTCTTAAGAACAGAGAATGATCCCTAAATAGTTTGTTTACTTCACCAGATTTAGAGTATAAATTCCTACTGTCATGATACTTGTAATTCCCATTAGAACAATACCAATAACAATAATACCTTTCAATACCAATAATTCTCTATAAAGAAGAATCAGAGGTCAGAAAAGTTTTCACAGGTTTATTTAAGCAAACATATTCATGCTACTTATACCCTCTTTCTGTACTTTCAGCCACAAGTCATTTTGTGCAGGTGAAGACAACTGCAAGTACATGAAAGCAATTTTATAACTCTAGAGGATGGAAAATATCCTGGATGGCCCTGGGCCACAGTGAAATTTAGAAGACAGATGTCATTTAATGCACTTCAATTAGTACACATTGTCATGGAAGAATTGTTGGGGGCCCTTTGGGTGTACTGAGCACTTTCCCAGGTGATCCATATATACCTTATGCTTGCACCTATGATTATGGAGCAATACCTTCCACCATCATTTGTTTCAGATGCTAGTTGAAGTAATTTTCCTAGTAGCACAACTCTTCCTAAGATCCAGCATGAGTCCATAGGTCTGAGAGGAGTGCTACTTCCACTCCTATTAAAACCCTGCTTGCAAGCACTGCAAACCCTTGTGCTTGTCTTGGAAAACTCCCCAATGAGTAACTTTGCTGAGCAGGATTCGTCCTGCTTAGTTTATGAGATCCAGCATGATCACAGCTGTGAGGATGTCACACCTAGCCAAAAGAACAAAGCAACCACGTCTTGCATATATGCCAATTGGTAAAAAAAGAAAAAGGAAAAAAAAAGTGAACAAATTGAGGAGGGTTTTTTTCTTTCCCTCTGTTCCCCCCGCCTTTATAATTAACTACACTCTTCACCATTTTGAGGGGATTTATTTTTAACTTTGGTTGAAACTCTATTGTACAGAAGTCTGTGTTATATGAATTCCAGGTTTTGTTAGCAATGGATTAAGTTGTGGGAGACTCTGACCTTGTGATACTACCACGTTTCTGCTAAACAAAGTCCAGTATGACAAACAAAGATGTAGCAAGTAGTTACGAAATGGCATGGCTATTACACATGCTTTTGATTCTCATTGTCTGGTGTTTATTTTGGGATAATTCTGTTTTGAGAGTGGAAAAAACAAACGGTAAATAAAAGGGAGGCCTACAATAAATGTGTAATGCTACACACTTCTCAAAAGACTAATGGAGGGCTCTTCAGTGAGTTCCTAGGGAACAGGAAAATTATTTTCAATAGTGAAAGAAAAAGGTAAGAATATTCTGGGACACCATGACAAGTCAGAAAAATAGTTATTCACCCACTTGCGCAAAGCCTTAGTAATTTACTGTTGCAGTTCACAGTCTGTGCTGTTTCCCTCCTTATGTAAGGTTTCTAGGTCACTGTCTCTGGTGTTGTTCTAAACCACACAGATCCACTCCCAACATACCTCCTTCCCGCTGGACAGTGGGAAAATCTCTATTGCAGCTTCCAGGAGATGTTGAGTTAGCTGGTGCTGCATTTCCACTCCTGACTTCTCTCCCATATTACCCCACCCATGAAACCAGATGATGGGAAAGGAAAGAAGAGGGAAGGGAAAGGAACAGGTCAGACTGAAAGTAAAATGAATCCAAGGATTTAAAAGACCGCAATAATAAAAATAATCCAAAATCTTAGTCCAAGAGACACTAATGCCATTTTAAGAGGAAACTTTTGTTAGTGACGTGGATTCAGCCCTTAGTCTCAGAAAACATAATTTATCTACTTGTAGTTTTATAGTCCTATAAATCTTTGAGACCAAATTCTGTCATTCTACATATACAGGAATCCATTTATTCCATGGGGAGTTGCACTCCTATATCAGAGCCTAAAATCTGGTTATATTTTCTAGATAGCAGTAGGAAAAAGGGGAGGTCGTTCACTTTTAAAAACATTTACTGTATCCTAGCAATGTGCAGCGATGCTATGCAACCCTGACAACAGACAAATGGTATTAAGAGATATTAAACTTTAAAGAAGACAATGTGATAATATTTGGGAATCTATAGGTAGGGTAAGTTCCAAACATTAATATTAGGCACAAAACAACTAAGGCAATATAGAAGGAAATATCTTAAACCCTTGTATTAAAACCTCAAGAAAATCTGACTGTCCTGAAATATAAACAGACAGGGAAATTAGAAGAAGAACCAAACATTTTGTTCTCAAGGTTTTGTAACTCAAAAAAACCCCTAACTTTTTTTTTTTTTTTTTTTTTTTTTTTTTTTCCCCTTTTGGGCTTTTTTTACAAATTTTTTTTTACCCCATGTAGGCTGCATTTGCAAAATTTTGCTTGCGATTGTTGTTCTAAAGCTTAGAGCTTAAGTGGTTTTAAAGTTCTTGAAGGCAACAACTAAACTCTCTCCATAAGCAAACAAAGTATGAATCAGCTGCTTAATTCTCCTGGATAAAAAA
>VWZN01012424.1:91601-107504 GCA_013396955.1 Regulus satrapa | reverse complement strand
TGGAAAAAAAAAAAAAAAAAAAATTAAAGCAACAGGAAGAAATGTACTAAAAGAATAGCTTTATGATCTTGTTAGCTATAAAGTATAGCTAATTAGAGAAAATATTCTGAATTGAAACTTTGCTGGAATGAGAAATTGTTATTCACAAAGGCACAGTATAGCTGTGCATGCAGCCTGCCACTATTTATGATGCCAAGTTGACACTTGAACAGGTCATGCAATTACCAGAGGAGGAGAGAGAAATGGGAGTCTGAAGATGACAAGCACTGTTGGTTTCCATAATCTCACCTTCTTTCAGACATATTTACTAGTTTACAGAAACATGAACTGCGAACAGAGTAAAAGAAAAATGACACTGAGGGAAGCTTTTCTATGGAAACTTTGAAACTACTTCATTTCCATTCTTTAAAACACCATAGGATGTGTTCTTAGTCTTTGTGACAAGGTTCTGCTTCTTCAGCAGTTTACCTTCTTCCAGTTATGAGAACTACCATTTGATCAGGATTTATTGTAGTTCACCAGGGGCTCTAGCAAAATCTTTCAAAGGGAATATCACCCGAAGGAATGTGATAAGAGGTATGAATGAATATTTGAGAAATATCAGACAGGAAAAGGCTTATTTATACTCCTGCAAATGCAGCATCTCGATACATTTTCATGTTTTGTTGCCTTGCATATATTTCTGACTTGACAGCATTATGCTCTGGAGCTTGGCTGTAGAGACAAAGGGAAAGAACAGAATTTCCAGAGGGAGTTGCAGACATCCAGCTGAGGTGGCAGGACACTTTGCCTGACCCTTTGAGCAGAGCTAATGCAACTCTTGAAACAATTTCATCTCCTGTTCTTGATGAAGAGTCCAGCAATCATAAATGAAGATTGAGAGAGAGGAACCTGAACCGGGTTTTTTTTTTTGCATAGTTCAGCAATGTAATCAACTTTTTGACAAGAATCAGATGCTAGTATTTTAAAGGGCAGTTACAAAATACTTATCAAAAATACATATTTCTCATATCCAACTGTCTTAATATAATGACCAAATAATTTAAAATATACACTTTCAAAAAAATAAAAAAGAGTCAGAGTATTCAAGGTTTCTTTATTATAAAATCACTTAGGAGAGAAAAGAAAAAGGTCCTTTATGGAAACGTTAAAGGAGTCTTCTAGCTGCTGTACATTTGGGTGCTTGAAGAGGAGACAAAAACATGATTCTTCATTTACAGATATTTTTACAGCTACTGAGTAACTGGTTTGAAACCTTTATGGTTGAGGCCCTATGTCATGACAAGTCCTTACTGCAGCCTTCTGCTGCAAACAAGAGAAATATCTGAGACATTTTTGTACTTAGATTGCTTCTCTTCTCACAAGTTTACCAGTGAATTGGGTCATTCTCTGTGCCCAGTAATTTTGTGGTAACTCATTGGTTTAGAGTCCTTCAGAATGATATCTTTAATATATTTATGAAACTTCTTCACTGGTAAAATATGTGGGCTAAGCCCAAAACCAACACTAGCACATCTGGGGTATCTATATTTTCTGGCATCGCTTTCCAGAACAGCCACATAATAATTAAATATCTAGCTGATATCATACCCAGTCTGGATAGCTATTTTATCAGATGTTAAATAGCAGAAAAACATACAAAAATAGCAATGGCAAGCTCTGCTTTATATGATAACCTCAGAATGCCTCACACAAAATAAGACATTATTAGCTCTTATTGCTGGTTGAATTAACATTCACATTTATGTGGTAGTAAAATCACTTAACTGATAGCAATGGAGTCCTGATAATTGATTTCTGTGAATTCCCTGAGGTGCTCTGGTGTTGAATATAGCTATTCCCGAAGGGAGCCATGATGGAGGCGGATGGTATGCCAGTGGGGTGACAGTTTCTTCATCCAGCCACCAAGGGAATGTGCTACATCTGACCAGGCCAAGTCAGGGCCTGCAGTTTCTTTTGCCCTCATGTTTCTCACTTAACTCTGTGTCTCATGGTCCGTTTCTAAGTCGCTAGTCATCAAGCCAATTTAATTGTTATCCTCCTTGTCACTGACTTATGGTTAAACGAGATTAATCACAGGTCATTTAATCAAGCCAGATCCTCTTATTTCTGTTTGCATTTTTGAGTTTTTTTGATAAGAATTATCTGCATTAGTTCACTACTCCAGCACTGTGTCCTGTCCATTGGCAGCATAGTGCCCCACAGTGCCCAATGTCTCTGGACAGCAAATTCTTCAGCTTTGTCATGGTTCTGTCATTTCCTTTTCATGTAAATCTGCTGTACCTCCATCTGCCACCTATGGAACAGGGTTAATTAAAACTGCCTCATAGGCTGGGGCTGCTGGGTAGGGCTTAATTCCTAGGGTGTGTCTTTACTGCTGCTTTATTTTGGATGAGGCTTTTAAAGTGGACTTCTTCATCTGCTCTGATTACCACACTTTGGTTTATCTTGGAGCACGTCTCACCATATGCTTCTTGGGTCCTTCCTTGTGTTCAGCTGGAGGACACACTCCAGCTCTACATCTGGTGCTGTTCAATCTACAGGAACACAATAAAGCTAGCCCACTAAAACCTTCAAAATATTTAGCACAGGGGGTATTGAGTCTCTTGTGCTAACTGTTCTGTTCTGCAGGTCCATTACTATTGTGCCATGATACATAATGAAATCATAGACATTATTATAACTGATGGTTGCCTTTGTGATCCTTGGATGAAGAGAACAGCAAAAGTATGAGGTTTTGTGTGCATTTCAGAGAATAAATGCAGTCTTTGTGTTTTAATCCCAAATTTTGGCTTTATTTCATGGTACTATTTTAGTGGGAGATTCCATAGTTTATATAATAAAGTTTACCTTAGAAGATCTAATAGCAAATGGAACCTGCTTCTGCACTTATGTAAATAAAATCTATTCATGCTGAGCTCATTCTGGTCCATGGACATTAACCATCAATGTTTATTTTTTTATACCTGGCAAATTTCCCTGAAATTTTAGTTTTGAATAGATGTAGAAGGTTAACACCAGTAGTTTATTTTGATACACATTATATACACATCCTCAGATGCTAAGCTACACTTTGGGGTTACAGTATACTTAGTTTTTAAGTCTTCTACAGCAATACTCCCCTAACCCCATGATTTTGAAATGAAAGTAAAAATTCGAGAGAACTCTTGTACTTGTCATTCCTTTGCAACACTTCTCTGTTTTGGAGCACACCATTTTTACTGATGCTATCTTGTGGTTGATTCTTATTCCACTCTAATATCTTTCACTCTGATACAATTGTGATTGTCTCTGCAGTATTACTTTCAATATAAAGAAGCATATGAATAATGAGGTCAAGAGAAATAATTTCTGTTACTTGATCAAGTCCCTGCTTTTTCTTTTATCCTGTAAAAACCTGTTTTTTCTTCTGTTTACCATCACTATTGACAGCTACTGAAACCCCTGGCTTTTTTGTGTGATGGCAAAGTACTACCCACTTTCGAGCACATAGGCCAGGTATGCTCAGTTAACTCCTGTACCAATAAAAGTCTCTCCATGTCTCCTAGCCAGCAGGAGGTGCTGAGGAATGATGCAACAAATATCTTTTCACTGAGATAGTTGGGTTCCCTCTGTGCTCAGTTCAAAGATTTTCGCTAACTTGTGAGCTGGATCTAAGCATTGTCACATCAAAGTGAGGATTTTAGTTCTATTTTTAGGATGGCATTTGGCTAGAGCAGGGACATTCTTCTTTTGCTCTTGTTTTAATTAAACAACCTTTAAGACAAGTGAGCAGGAACATTCAACCCAAAGTTATTTCAAGAGGGAGCAATATGAATGCATAGCATTTACTAAAGACTTGGCTCTTCTCTATCTACTTGGGATAAATGACAATATGTTACAATGATAGAGGTGAGATAACCAATAAAGAGAGGAAGTATTGCTAATCCTTAAACTAACTAGCAAGATAAACTTCAATCACAGCTTTAGATGATATTTTATGTAAAACAGTGATCAAAGAAAATCTAAAGAAGGTAGGCGAATATAGAAAGATGTTATTGTTGTTAAATTAGTGACTGCTGGCTATCATTCATCCCTAAAAATTCCTCTACATGTTTTTCAGCAGTAGTCCTAACATAATTAAAATGACTACTGAACCCTTGAAAGAGGAATCCTCACTCCATTTGCAGCTGCAAGTTTCCATGTAGTGGCTGACTAAATATCTTCAGTACTCTTCTGAACTAAATATTTTCAGTACCCTTCTTGGGAACCATTAATAAGGGCTAGAAAATATGTATTATTTCTCAAGTCACTGTATTCCTTAGATAATTTTTTGAGGTTTCAATCATCAGTGTGTGATGTGGACTCCTTTCTTCCAGTAAGGTCTATGAAACCAGATAAGCACTGAACACAAAGACTTCATTAACAAGAACAGACAGGCATATGCAATTTGGAATATTTGATCAGTTACAAAAGCAATCACTGAAACAGCAACAAGTAGTTTAAAAAAAAATATGGAATACCATGGAAGACACCAGAGTGGGAGAATATATACAGTTATTCCTATCCATAAAAAATGGGAGCCTAGTAATTTATAAATGCCTATAAAGGTAACGCTGTTGCCAAATAAATCCTACAATATTACAGCACATAATCACTCTGTGGACACTTAGAACACTCACACTTTTTCAGTGATAAAAAAAGTGTTGCATGGATTTATCAGAAACAAATCCATCTCATTTTTTTTGACAGAATAATTGGCCATTGGGATAAGGATGAAAAATAGATTCTTAGATCTTGATTTTAAGAAAGCTTTCCACAGAGTTTTATGCATTTTTCTGAAAAAGAAACTGGAGAAATGAAGTGTAGATGAGTTCAACATAACATAGATGTGGACAGATGTCACTTGTTTGTCTAGTTCTAATAATTATCTTTATGAATGGCTTGAAATAGGAAGCAGTGAATCTTCAAATTACACCAGCAGATGGGAAGTGCCAGGACTTCAGAGGACTGTGTTAGAGCCTGGAGAGACAATCTGATATGAGTGGTACAAATTCAGAAAATATAACAAGTGTAAATGTAGTTTGCCACAGATACTAACAGCACGAGTACAACATGGGAGATGTTTATGGGCTATGCAGGAGAATAAAGAAACCTGAAGACTATACAGCCCTTAAGCTAAGTAAGAGTAAGCTGCATTATATGGCTGAGGAAAGATGAATCTCACTGCAGAGCATCCTAGTAAGACTGTCATATGTTCTGTTTTATTCTTCTGGCGCTGGGAGGCTCAGTTTGAGTATATTTTCCTGTTTTGGGCACCACACAATAAAATTATAGATAGGTATATAGAAACAAACTGGGGACAATTCAGAGAAGAAGAAAGTTGATAAGTAGTATGGAAAACAAACTGCATGAGGAAAAGTCAAGAGAACTAGTACTGTTTAGTCTAGAAAAAGAAGATGAGAACCATGTGCCAGCAGCTTTCCTGTTTACAGAGGAAACATGTCCACAACAGGCAGACAAGGAGGTGATAGCTTAATCTGCAGCAAAAAGTTTTTCTGCCCTGTTGGGGAAAAGCTGTAAGTTGGAAGGCAGTGATATGATAAAGTGAGTAGGTTTCTAAAAGAGTTTGTGGAATCCAGTGCACAGAGCAGATTTGTGCAGGGGTGAGGTGTCTCTCCAGCATGGTCCAAGGGACTGAGGATGCCTGAAAGCAGAGACAACATTTGTCTGAAAGTGTGTTCATGTTTTATGTCATTCAGCTTTCTAACAAGAAAATAAATTCCTACTGGATTTCAACTTAGGACAAAGAGTTTTAGTATTTCTCTGATCTTAAAAGGATATTTATTTACCCAGTTGCCATTATTTCAGTGTCCTCTTCTTGCTCAGACTGCTCCCCAAAACCCAACATGTATGTTGCTATCACTATTTCACTTGGAGTTAATTTGCACACATTCCCATTTCATGTAATGTGAAAAAAACATTCTCACGTTTAGGAGTATGCCATATACTGATAACAGTTTAAAAGGAAAATATTGACATTAGTCTGGCTGTGATAATGTGAGTAAATATTTAGCTGACTATTTAGTAGCTAGGTAGTCAAGAAATGCTGTACAACCCAAAACCTGATGAATAACAAGAAGATTCAGTTCCCTTCACTCCTTTCCTGGCTCCAGAAATAGGTACTAGCACAGAAGCAGAGACTTAGCTGCTTTCCACATGTCTGGACATGCCACTGTCTCAACTCATCTTACTTCAAATGCCACTTTAAAATACATCTGTGCTGTAATGCATAAAAGAAACCTGCTGTGCAATATCATCTTATGTAAATTGTGACTTGTGGTTGTTGCTACAACTCCACTAAGCATTACAAGCACATTTCATCCCTACGCTTTAACTGGCCACTGCTTGTCTTAAACACCTGCTTTGTGTTTGAGATTGCAAACTTTACAGGTCAGAGTTTATCTGATGTCTGTACAGTGCCTCACACCTTGCCCTCCCACCTGTCATTCTCATTTGTACTCTAAATATTATCCACACTGTCTACTTTAGTTCTACAATTCCAAGCTATGTCTAAACTCTTATTTGCAACACCTATAAATTGCCAATTCTGAGTTATCCTCTGGGACCTTTATTAGTACACCATTAACCTTTTTTCTACAATATTAACTTCCTGTCCTTTGGTTAAAGCAGTGCTGTCCTGCTCCTATCACTCCAAGAGGTTTCTGCAATGCTTATTTTCCTGTTCCTATGGCCCTGTCTGCCCTTCCACTTGATCCGCCTTCACCACCACATCAAATGAACTACCCCTTGCTCTTCTTAGGCTGTCTAATGGCTTGTTGCCATATTCCAAGCAGCCGGTTGTTTTCTCTCTCTTAGCCAGCTTTCATCACCCACATTCTAGATTTTCAGAAATGTACGTGCACATTCCCAGCTCAAGGTTTTTCAGCAGAGTGGGGAAAATCAAATTTTACTACCCCAGAAAGTTGACTGCTAGTGTTCTAACACTGTTGATAATGCTTCTTAATAGTTTCTTCTACTCTCTTTAGTACTGTCTGTCAGTAACAATCTCCTCTCTCCCCTACTTTCCCTTCTCCTCTCCCTATGCCCTTTTAAGTTAGAAATCTATTGGTGAAAGAATCATTTATTTGTTTTTCGATCCAGCACAATAGGGTCTTGGCCAATGACTGGAACTCACAGATAAGTCAATCAGTCTTCATTAACATCTCAAAGTTTCTGTGTTCCATTGCAACATACATGGTTTTTAACAAGCTCAACAAAGATACTCCCAAACTGGTGATCATTAGGCATTTCTTCATTTTATTTTAATACGGAGAGGTCCAGATCTCATTTCCTTACCAGTTTTGTCTCTCAAAATCTGTGCCTTTTAAAAACTTCTTAAGGCCTTCTATTTTTTCTTTTCTTTGCTGATTATTTTTTCTTCCTCTGCAGATGATCCTTGATTCATAGTTTATCCTGGTTGTTCATTTTACCATTCCAAATTGTATTACCAACATTTTTTCAGCCTTGTAAATCATATAATCAGTCGCTACTGTCAAAATTGAAAGGCATTATATGCTCAGAATAATTGTCCACGTCTTTCACAGAGAAGCTCACTGAAGTCTGTGGTGACCTCTAATGGTTGTAAAACCCTGTACCTGGACAAAGAGCACAAGAATTTCTGGATTTCCCATCTTTCTCTTCATCTACAGAGAACATATTTACTCAAACTGATAATTCTGTCACTAGAATGAATCCAACACACCTTTTACTGTTGCTTATCTTGTTTGACTATTATCTGAATACCCTGGAGAAAAAAAAAACCCAAAACCTCTAGAAGGTCAGCAGTATGCAGGTACCCTCAGCCATGCAGCTTTTTCCCAGTGCTGATAATGCAGAGGCCTGAACACCTGCCTGAAATTAGCACATTCATAAAGGTCAACAGGCTAAAATTCACAGAGAGCAAAACAGAAGCAATAGTTTCAGGAAATGGAAAATATCTGGCAGAGCTAGACACAGCACTTCTCACCATGGGGAGCACTGCTCTGTCAAATAGCCAGATGTAGTTATCATCTTTATGGATTTCCAGAAGCCTGTTGGTTTCTTTTTAGTGAGTGGCTAAAGTGCTAGAACTACATAGCTGGCAACTTGGTCACAGTGATTTCCCTGTTGGATGGGACTCCTGGCAACTTTCAGCATATTTACCGTAGCCTACTGTGCTTGGGAAGAAGTTGCATCCGCCCCGGAAAGAGTCGCACAACAGCATTCGTGCCTGCAGCAAGACTGGAGATCTCATTGCTCTGCTTGTTTTGCCAGATGACTGCTGAATGACAACCTGCTTTGAAGTCCCAAGTCTCCATCTGGAACGAAGAATCTTCAGGCAAGGTGTACCTGCTATGTGCAACACAACATGCAAGCTGTTAATAAAGGTTCTTAGTAAGAACTCTTTTCATTTATTAAAATAGAACTACATGTACAGGCAGTGGCAAATGAAAAGGAGGACCAAGCAGAAAGTGCAGTTGGCATTTTACCACTACGGCATGGAGATGAAAAAAACCCAACCTAACCAGAAGGCAGGAAAGACTGTACTTGGTGAGTCATGCTCAAAGTTTGTGGCTAGGACAGAGAATGAGAATTAACGTTACCATATAGAAGGCTAGCCTTCATGGGAAGTCATAAGGATTGGTTTGGAATTATGAAACTGCAGAACTTCCTGGTGTTTGGCCAAGTCCCAAAACCCTTAGTTGAAGTTTCACTGTCTGAAGGTCAGTTTGAATAAGGAAGGAGACTAAATTCAAGTGACTTGGGTTAGGATTTGGACTCTTCTATCTTCTTGATCATCTTGTCATCCTGCAGAAAATTTTTGAAGCATATGAATGATTTCTTGAGGAAAATAATGCAAAACAAATCTTTTTCTTTTTCTTTTTTTTTTTTAATTTCTTCTGTCTTTGCTTTTTGCTTAAATATAGGTAAAATTGTTAAACTTGTTAAAATTAATCATTCATTGTTGGATAAGCACTGCAAAATATATCCGCAATGTTTTCCTCAACTATAAAGATTAGTCAGGTATTTATGTATTTGGTCGCTACTCCCAGTTTTGAGATCTCAAAAGCCCTAGGTCCAATCTCTTAGTTTGAAAGAAGACTCCTTTAAAAAACTAAGATTAGTAATCCCCTATGATTTTTAAGAGAGCCACAATATGCTCATTAGATGAGGCGACTGATCTATCCTTTCCAGACCACTTTTCCTAAGTATTCTAATGATCCAGTTTTACTGGCAATAAAATTACTGGGGAAAAAATGCACTGGTGGTAGTTTCAATATATACTTGCAATCCTGGAAAGAGTTTCAAATGGCAATTTGAACTGTACAGGAAATCCTCAGATGTGAGTGTGAGCTAAAAACAGCTCTGCTTGGGATAGTGGTTTGGTGCAGAAGCATGGGTAGATAGAAGCTTCTATATTCAGGATAATGAAAAAAAAAAGGAAAAAAAAAAGCTTTGAAGAAGCAGCTAAAGAGAGAGAGATTTAAAAAGAACATAAAAGTTTTGTATTTTACTTAATGCAGAAAAAACTCAAAATTATAAAGGACTTGAAGATAATGAGTTTGTTTGGGTTTTTTTTTTGGTTTTTTTTTTTTTAATGACAAAAACCAATTAAAAAGCCATGTTTAGACCATTTTAAAGGAACTATAAATAAGATTTGAGCTGTAAAACATTGTCAAGAAAAGACTGATTGGACACTTCATTTGTGGCATGTCAGGAAAAATTTCAGAAAATTAAAAGACTAAGGGTAAGAAATATTACAAACAAGTAGCAATCTATGTGATGTGGCTGTCTACATGAAAATTGTTCATCATTTTATTCATGAGTAGAAACTCATAATAAGGCAAATTCTGTGAAGACATGGATTTCTCAAAGGTATAAGCAGAACTGAAGAGTTCAAAGATTTCAGTGTGAGTGCTGGATGAAATTTTATTGTGTCAGATGAAACAGGAACTATGTCAATTCACTAGTCCACTTGAAAAGGCTTAAAGAGAAATATTCTTAACCTGATTGAAATACAGATTTAGAGATAAGAGTGGAAAAGCATTTTATCAACCAAAGAATTAGATGCTTTAAGGGCTGAAAAATGTCAGGCGTTGGGTTAGTGTAAAAGTGGACATTGCTAGGTATTAACAGAAGTACAATTTTGCAAAGAAAACCAGAGCAAGATGTTTGTCATTAAATATGTGGCAGTAATTAGTAAGCCAGGGCAGAGAACATAAGTTTGGTCCTTAAAATAACTGAATAACTTGCCACTGAGTTTAGTAGGAAGTATAATGTTGGACGTGAAGGCTGGGGTGGAGGAGTTAATGAAAGTTAATGAAAACAGACTATGGAGGTGGGGAGGGGAAGGTGAGGAAGATTTGGTTTGTTCAGGGGCTCCAGAAAAGTCAAACAAATATTAGGGAGCAAATAGCATCCTATCTTCAGTACAACTACAGCTGTTAGTATTTTAAGGATACCTTCATAGCACTGAATTTGGCCATGCCAGGCACTGTACATGGCTGGGTCATTGGGCTGTTGCTTAATGGAAGGTTTTTGGTGCTCCTTATCCCAATTCTCTCCCACACAAAAGCATATATATTTCAAAAACACCTTTTCCACTGGCATCCTTCCTGGTATGGCCAGTGCTTTGGGTGAGCATGAAAGCTGGAGTCACTAATAACCAGTTGGTAAAACATTAAAAGAAAACATCTGCTTGCTGACTGCTATTTGTATTTCTTTAAATTATCAGAATAGCATAAAGCTATGGACTGTAAAGGTACATTAGAATTGCACATTTTAGGAGTTTCCTTTAAGAGGGGTCATTTAAAGTTCTTTTAGAAGGAAGAACCTGCATTTAAAAGGCCTTAAAGCACCCAAGCAACAAAATATTGAAGAAATACAAAAAAAAACCCCAAACCAAAAAAAAAAAAAAAAAAAAAAACCAAACAAAAAAAACCCCAACAAACCAACCAAAAAATAAAAAAAAACCAAAACAAAACCAAGTACAGTGAAGTAATTTTAACAAATAATAGAAACAATTAAGATAAAATAAATAGAAGCAAAGCTGAAAAGAATTATGGCATAAAACATACACATTAATGCTATGATTAATGTAAAGAGAGATTGCATATTCTGTTATAAATGTTTAATGCCTTTATTTTTAACACTGTAGTTTACATTATGGATATAATTGCCTTTCAGAAATGGCAGATAAATGACAATTTCAGGCTAAGAATTTTTCAACTACTTAAGGAAAGTTTGAATGCCAAGTTTTCTTATGATTTTTATTGCAGTATATTTACATTAAAAGCTAGAGATATATAAACTAGAGCAAAGAAGCTTTTACTCAGAAATATAATTTGTTTGGAATTCCTGTGGCTCTGCTCTCTTATAGCAATATGCATGTATTTAAATGACAACAATATATCTTAAGAACAAAATCTCTTTAAAATAAAATTATAGTCTGCTAACAGATTAAAATACACATTAACATAACACTTTATTTTGATAGTTAATTTTATAATGCAACTGACAAAGAACTCATTCAAACATTTCTAAGAGCCTATCTATTAAAAATTCCCCTTTGCTATAATATTGTTTATGGTTGCAAACTGATAGTTGGGTTTGTACTTTTTTGCAAATGTATGTATCCTCTACTGATGACTTTCTTTGTATTTTTGCATTACTATGTCTTTTATTTCATGTCCTTTCAAGACTGGAGCAAACAAATTAACTGTTTATCTGATATATATCTGAAAACACATTGATGTATCATAGAAAGTGGGCATGATTTTTTTCATATTTCTGTAAAATATTTGCTAGAAAATGAAACAGATATGTTTTGAGAGAGCGTTATTGCTATGAAATTTAAATCCCAGTTTGGGAAACTTTTTGCATAAAAATACCAATCCTTTCTTAGGACCATGGAAATGTAAAAATGGGCGCCATTGAGATTACAGATATTGTGAAAGACACTGGTTAAACTTAATGGCCCCACAGAAGAAATTCAATTTCACAGAGATCTTCAGCTGGACTGAATCAATGTGATCACTGAACTGAATTTTTCTTTGGAATGAATTTTTCATGGACCAGCTGAGCTGCTCTGTCATGATGGTGCTGCAGAGTGATTACATGAATTCAGAGCAAAATATTGTACTGAACAACCAAATGCAAATGATAACAAACTGTTTTGTGTATCTGCAAGTGCTTGTTTGCCTGGAGTTTAATATACCTGGTCAAATGTTATGTTTCCTAATAGTACTTGATCTGGAGTTAGAAGCAAGGCTATCATGTGCTGGAACTCTCCTGGTGTGCTATGAATGACATAATTCACCCTGATATGAAAGTTCACGGTGAGTAGTAGAAAGCTACTCTGCTTTTGATCAGTCTGCTATGCTGTTGTCTAAGGAATTACATAAAGCCTCTTGGGCAAAGCAATTAAACTAGTCAAAGCACTTGAACATGACTGGTTTGCTGGAAGCGCTGTGAGGTGGCCTCATAGGGTCACACACTAGATTTATGATGATCTAATTCAAACTCGTGCAGCTGCAGGACTTTTATAATTTACTTGCTTTATGCTGCGTTATGTGTGGCGCCATTTCTCTTGGACTGGCAGATTAGCTTGGAGGAGGATCTGGTATTGTCTTTCCAGTGTTTAAATACTTTTTTTTTTTTAAACATTTGGAAACTTCTGAGTTTACATTAGGATAAGAATGTCTAGAGTAAAAAAGTAATGAAAATGACAATCAAAGTCGATAAATTTACCTACCCCATCACTGGTTTTGGTTTCCAAGTGTTTATAAGCCTCTGGCCAGAGTGGTTATGCTTAACTTCGGGTTGATGTTCCCTAATTAACTGTTTCTATAGTGATGTCCTTCAGCCTCCCTTTAACGAGCATCTGTTATGCAAGTACTGGCCGTGGCAAGACAGCTGCATGGCTATGACATTGCACTTGCAGCAAATGGGACTTGTGCAAAGGGCAGGAGGATGATTCTGCAGATTTTCACCTACAGTATACTGGGACTTACATCTCATGATGCTCTGTGTGTTACTTCATCACTGGCACCAGTCTTGATGAGGGAAAAACTGCTTAGAACTCTGATATTTACACACTTAATGTTGTATTCTACTTTCAGAGAGATGTTAAAAATTAAATTCAAAATAAGGCAAAAGTATTAAAAAGCACAAAACTCACTATTTTTCAGTAGATTGTTAGTCTGTACTTTTTTCTGGAATGAAGGAGTCTGTGGAGTTGCAAGGGCATATAACATAATGGAATGAGGAGCTAAGAGCAACACAGCAGCCATCCATGCCTCCCCACCCCAGGTGGGCATGGAAACAATTGAGAAAGGTAGGTTCCTTGCCGCTAAAGAAAATTAAATGCAGTTTGTAGACAAGGCTACATTTTCAATCACTATGCAATGCTGTCATTAGCACTCTTTGTTTGTCTTTTAAGCAGTAGATAAACTGGTTAACTCCTTTCCAAATCAGTTATATTTGCAGAGGGTTTAGTGCTCTTAAGGAAGCAGTCTGCAGAGATTTAATGCGATCCGTGTAAAGAAAAAGCTGGTATCAGTTTCTGTGATCATTGATCTATGTATTTTTTTGGTGGGACTAATTTGAAGTGCATTACATGTTTCTATTTTATTTCTTAAATTATTTCTTGCTGATGTGTGTTTTATGAAGTTTTCATCTGGAGTGATTAACTGGAGACTAAGCTACAGGTGTGGGAGTCTGATTTGCTAATGAGATCTGCTTTTCCAAAACCCGCCTTTCTGCCCTCATGGAATAGAAGATGTGCCGATAGGTTGTGTAGCCCAGCTGTCATGATTACTAAGGCGACATCAGAGCTGTTGACCAGAGATCAGCCAAACCTGCCACTTCAGGGAATGCTTGGTAGCTCTAATATTACCTGGGTTTGGCCAGAAGCTCATTAATAATCCAACAATATGACCTGCTCCAGGCAGGAACTTGATATTAGCACTCAATGCACTAAGAAAATTAGAATTCAATGTTAATATATTTGTTTCTTATTCTGTGCGGTATGAGGATGGCTGAGTCTCTTTTAGGGGAATGGATCTTATCATACATACAAAATTTTAATTGTAGCTCTTTTCAAGAAATTTCTATGGATTAAAATATCCATTTCTGAGTTCAGCTCAGTTCAGAAATACTCATGCATGGCTGCTAACTTCAGTGGAATTTTCTGGGGCATGGATGTTTTTTCCAGCCTGCTTGCTGAAGAGAATGATAAGAATAGGTAAACACAAGTGTTTTGCTGAATAAGAGTAGTACTTAAATGATTCTGTTGAGTGAGTGCCTCCAAAATAAGACTTATGTTTCCCATGACCTTGTCCATATTATTGAATTTTCACTTTCCTAGCAAGATAATGATTTGAAGACTGGAGTAAACAAATCAAAGTCCTTGAACACAGATTTGTAGGATGGCTTTGTTTTGTTCTTTTCTATTTCATGGGATATGCAATTTTCTCCACAGTGTCATGTAATGGAAAAATGTTAACAGAGCTGCCCTCAGATGGTAATCTGTATTGGCCACAAAATCAAGCAGTTTGAGTGAAGGCTGGAGAATGACAGTAGAAGCATCTCAAAATGAGCAGTGAGTAACTTCAATGTATTTTGTCCTCCATTAATGGATTACCTGGTGCAGAGTGAGCTTGTGTTGGTTCTCTGAAACAATTACAAAAGTGACAGAGGTATCAAGAGAATTAAGCCTAAAAGCTTCATACCATCAGCTCAGAATAAAGCTCAGGATAGCAGGCCATCTTGATACCCAAAAATGTGGAAACCAGGGCTTTACTGGCACTGTAACTCTCAGACTGGACACCCTTCACTTTCACATGTGTACATACCTACAGATCAATGCACTATAGTAATAAAGGAAAGAATACCACAAGGAAAATATGATCAAACTAGACTTTTTTGCACTCTGAAAGAGATTAAGGTAAAATGTAATATCAGCACAGATTCATCTTCTTTAAACAAAGCTCTGATGAAAATGGATGTGTTGAAAAACCTGAGCTGCTGCTCAAGATGGTGATCCATAGCCAGGTAGGCCTAAGTCAGCATGAAGACAAAAAGATGAGTTGCCTGTAGTTTCCAAAAACTGTTCATTACCTGTGAACATATATATTGTTCATTACCCGTGAACTTCTTTTTTTAAGGCTAGAAGAACAAAGTCTCCCTAGTGCCCTGCTAGCTTTAGCAGAGAAGGAACCCAGACACATGGGATAAATGCATTTTTGTAATGAATCATAAGTATGGACCTCTAATGAAACAGAAAAATGAAATATTTGATGTCAGGTAGGTTTTTTTTGGACTGCTGATTACAATTTAATGATAAATGATAAATATGTTAGGTGTTCCAGCAACACCTGAGAAAGCTCAAGATGTGAGTAAACATTATCTTAATAAACACACTTGTGAGAGTCACTGATTAATATCTGTGTCATTCCAAAACAGAAAGAGCACACACACCAGGGTTAAACAGATGCAACTCCCCTTGAAGCTAGTGGGATCTGCTCTGATAGCCAGAGCTGAATGTGACCTCATGTGACAAATCTCTGAGAACTGAATAGAAAACCCTTAATACTAGTCTCATTCTTTAACCACATTAATATCCACTTTACCAGGAAAATGTATACTGTGTCGTATAATCTGACAAAAGTGTCTTATTCCAAAGAAAAGGTTTCTTTAGGGGAGAAAAAAAAAAAAAGTGTGGAGAAATCCAATCAGTATTACTTAATCTTTCTCCCTTCATCTGGATGTTCTCAACTCATTGATATTGCACAGGCTGCAATAGAACAAACAAATCAATCATGCCATGGCACTCTTACTGGATCAGCCTTTCTCCAGCCAGCGATAAGTTACTTCCCCCCC
>VWZN01012424.1:54561-86709 GCA_013396955.1 Regulus satrapa | reverse complement strand
CATTTCTGTCAGGATTCAGTTCACAGACAAATATAGCATGTTAAAAAGATTTTGTCCAAACTTCAGTATAAATTAAAAAAAAAAAAAAGGGCAACCGAGAGTGTATGGGAAATGATCCACCAAAACAATCATTATGTGGTGCTTTTTCATGCAACAGAAAATGAAGGGTTCAGTTTTCTCAAGCAAAGAAGGAAAACAAATACATTTGTGCAGTTTCTCAGCAGCTGCAAATAGATTCAGCTTCACTGACCTCAGCAGCAGAAGCAGGGCCTGCATTCCACTTTATTATTCACAATATATTATCACCATTAAGATATAATATAGTCCAAAGGTAGAAGAGAGTAAGGGTGGGGGACCCTTTCTCAAACACAGGTCACAAAGACAAAGACTGGGCTGAGGGGCAAAGAGGAGAGTTAGCAGATGCTTTCTGCTGACACTGTGCCACAGTGAAATGTTGTGCATCTCAGTGCCCAGGTGCCAGCACTGTGAGTGAAAAGTGTGGAAGCACCATCCAGACCAAGCATGAAATACAGAGTTGTGATCCTTCCAGCACCAAAATCCTGGATGAACTTTCCCCCTTTAAACACCACATTTAATTTTATGGGCCCCTGGGGCTGTACTTTTACAAAGCAGAGCACAGACTTTCTCCATACATGTCCAGAGCTGTCCCAGTCTTGACAGGAGCAAGCAGCTCCAAGTTAGTGCCTCCTGAATTTTGTGCTGTGCTGCAGCACATTTTCATTGGAGAAAGTGGGTGGAAAGTTTTATTCCTATCTCATAGGCTGATATGCAGGGTGCTCTTCTGAGGGTCATGAGTTTGAAACCCTCAGGCTAAGAAGCAAAATTAATTCCATTCTTTTACATTTTGGATTGTNCCCCCCCCCAAACAAACAAACAAACAAACCAGCCAGGAAAACCCCAAACAAGTAAGCAATCAGTGTGATGAGCCGTTTTTTATTAAGGAGAGTTGGAAGGAGAAATGTTTGGTTTTTGGAAGGAGATTCACCTTCAGGCTAGGAGAGCAGCAAGGACAGAGATGACCTCCTGCAGCTCTCTTACCCTGCCCTTAGTGCTCCCTAAAAGTAGGATTCAGCAGCTGCCCACTGAGCCCACTGATCTCAGGCAGGTCCATGCTTACCATGTTGGTAGTGAAATGTGGATTTTGGATTTCATTAAGAAGTACCTGACTCTTCTCTGAAGATACATGGCAGTAAAAATTTCATTCCATGACCTAAGCTGGCAGCCTGTGCTTTCCTGGAGCTAACCTTTATGTGTGTCCTGGGAAAGAAGTTGGGATTAAAGCCAACGCTTATATAGACTTTTCTTTTAAAATACTTGTTACTTCTTGCAGGATAAATCAGGGGCAATCTGCAAATTCAATCTTCTTTTGCAAATATGTCTTTGATGAAGGTAGGCACAAAATGCCTCATCCATGTTCTTTATGCACAGCATGCATGCAAGGTCTGAGTCTGCTGCTGGAAAAAGTCAAAAATCAGTCATATCAGGACAGGTTGTTGTGTAAAACTTACATCATAGTCTAATGCTGCTGTGTATTTTTACCTGTGTCTGAAGATCCTTCTGCCTCCATTAATAGCTATCACAGATTAATTCATTCATAAAGGAAGGCCATATTTTTGCCACTTTATCCTTTACCAAGAATACTTTCATATAACTGTTAGTCTGTATTCTAAACTGATTTAAGCCACCTCACCTTAATAGGTTTGTTGATTTTTCTTTGCTTAAGTTCCTGCACCAAAGTATCTGCTGCCATTTGTCGTAACATGTTCTACAGTGTTCTGAAGGGAAAACAGCTCAGTTGAAAGGGCCAGATTGAGTAATTTCTGATGGAAATTTCATGAAAATTGAATTACTTTGAAAAGCTAAATGAATGTTCCTTAGCTGACGGTTTTTCTCTTTTATTCAGGTGTCATTGCTACTGTATTCTTTCTCATGCAAACATAGTGTTTCTTGAAATTAAAGGCACACTATATGCCATTTCTGTGATTTAACATTCATGCAGCATTTCTAGTTAGATCTACACACAGTTTCCAGATGTTACACCTGATGATTTGAGAGGTCTTTTGCAACTTTAATAATTAAATTCCACTTCTCAAGTTGTGAGATTATGAAGGATGTTACAGAAATCAGTTGTTCTGTAATCTTACATGAAGAAAGGGGACAGTGATTTTAATCTGTCACTACCAAAGCTAGATTGTCAGTCAGTTTTAATATCAAACAAATAGAATAATGACAAACCTAGTTTAAAGCCTGGTGAATTATCATTTTCCCATCAGTGCAGCTAGCTTGTTTTCTTTATAGAATAAAAGAAACATGGAATCACACAATAGTTTGGACTGAAAGAGACGTTTAAAGATCATCTAGTTCCAAACAGCCATGGGCAGGGACATCTTTCACCAGACCAGGTTGCTCAAAATCCTGTCCAACCTGATCTCAAGCACTTTCAGGGATGGGGCATCCACAGCTTCTCTGGGCTGTCTGTTTCAATGTCTCACCACTCTCTTAGTACAGAATTTCTTCCTCGTGTTCAGTGTAAACCTCCCTCTTCCTGCTTAACCCTACTCTTGTCCTCTAAGTACGGCCTTGGCAAAAAGTCTGTCTACAGGTTTCTTATAAGCCCTCCTTAAGTATTGAAAGGCTGCAAAAAGGCTGCAATAAAATTTCCCCAGAGCCTTCTCTTCTCCGGGTTGAAAATCACCAACACTCACAGCCTGTCTCCACAGGAGAGGTGTCCCAGCTCTCTGATTATCTTCATGTCCCTCCTCTGGACTTGCTCCAGTAGAGCCACATCCTTTTTTTTTGTTGGAAGCCCCAGAACTGGATGGAGTACTCCAGGTGGGGTCACAAAAGAGCAGAGGGGGAAAATCACCTCCCTCTACCTGCTGGCCACACTGCTTTCTAAGAAGCCCAGAATATGATGCCAAAAATATTTTCTAGGTAGTAGAAACAGTTGAAAACAATGGGCTCTTTGACACTTTCTTTGCAGTGAGATTTCTCTTTCAACTGAAAAAGCCTTTTTTTTTTTTTTTTTTTTATTAATATCTCTACGTATCAACAAGGCTCTGTAATGTGATGTGTGCATGTGTTCGGTACATAAAAATAACAAAAGCACAGCTGAGTAGTGTATAAAGAAATACAGTTGCAAAAGCCTCATTCTCCATTCAGGCCACAAGCCATGCTTTTTCAGTCCTTCCTCTCCCCCTTAATGGGTCCTGCAAGGACTGTGCTCTGCAGGGCTGGACATCTAGAAACAGGCTGGTCATGGTTCTCAGCTCTGGGAGGTTACTCTGCTACAAAGGGCCCTAGGAGTAAAGCAAGAGGAGCTGCAGACTACTGGAGCTGATAAAATCCCTGCCTGAGCTGAAATGCTCTGGAAGGGCAAAGGACCACTGGAGGAGGAGTAAACAGTAATTCACTGCACATGCCAGCAGTACCTGCCAGCTGAGGAAAAGATATGTGGGACACACTCGTATTTCAACAATAGTTGATTCTGCAGCATTATGCATTTTAAAAGAATTCAGTTCAGTCACATAGAGGAGGCTAGTGTAAAACTTTGGTAATGAAATGTGAAATATCTGTATCTGTAGAGCAGCACTAAGATCCATCAGCTACTTTTAAACAGGCTTTGATATTGGCAGCAACCTGGCTGTAGCAGCCCCGAGCTCAGTACGGGCTGATTTATCCTTGTCAGAGGGAGTATTTGGAAGTGGTTATAGTGTAGTCAACATCTATGACAGAAAAAAAAAAAAAAAAAAAAAAAAAAATATCTGCAAACCACAGGAAAAATAAAACATGCATGACTATTGTACTCAGAGAATACTGAAGCTGGAGAGACAGCATTGTAGCTTCTTCATAGTGATGAGGGTTAAAATTAGATGAACATATTCCTTATAAAGAACCAAATCAAAATTAATTCCACAAACTATGTTACATAGTTATTTATGGGGTGGGTATGGCTCCCTAGCATTAGTAATACACCCAGAACAGCTCTGGAGGTAGCTATGAATGATTACACCCAGCCAGGTCCAGCCCTTGTCCTCACTTGGTAAACTGCAGAGGAAGCACTCGTAAACCTGTTTGTGCAGTGCCTGCCCTCTCAAGTACCAACCCCAGCTCTCTCAGTAGCCCTGCAAAAATTAATTCTCTGAGTGGGGACAGTATGAAGAATTCTTTCCTACCTGTTTCTGTCTGTCAGTTAACTTGTTTTAATGAAATTTTCTGTTGCTTTGGCACATCCCAAATGTGCTTCTGAAGAGAATGTTGGCAATGATAGATATGTATTGTGTGTCACGTATTTCTCTACAGAAATAGTTTGGCAGACAACTTATGAATGCTCAGATCGCATCTCTCTTGTCAAACCTGTGTCCCCACATGGGGTTTGACAGTGGACAGAAGAGGCAAAATGCACTGTGGATTGCTTGGATATGCAGACATTGATGCAGCAAGTTTTACTTTCACTGGAAATATGCCTAAGGAAGTAAAATAAGCACACTGAAGAGCAAGAATTAATCTTTTAACAGTGTGCTTGGGGAGACAAAGGACTCACTCAAGATTATAATGTGAGATGGTGGTTTGGCTTTTTGAGCCAAGGAATACAAGTTATCCCATGAAAATGGACACAGGCTGAGGGGCACTTGTGTGTCACATATGTCTTTACTGCTAGAAATTGGAGAGTCGCTGGAGACTTCCATCAGTCAAGGCCAAACAAAAAGCTCATTGTGAGCTGGGGTGCCAGAGGCTGCTACCACTTCATGAAAATTTTCCTGGGAAACAATGGTTGCTAGCAGAACTGAACAGCCCTGGGCTGGAAGGGTTGTCACAGAGATAAATGCATATTAGAAAGAAATATGCAACATATTCTCCAAAATCCTTGAAAGAAGAAAACCAATTCAAGACTTTCCTCAAGTGATTTGTCAAACAGACAATAGTTTCAACAAGCTGCAAGGGGCAGAGATCCTGGGCCATGGGAAATGAGGACAAGCAGTGTCCATGCTTCTATGGGGACATGGGGTGCCTGGTGGTCTCCAGGGGGGTGGCTACAGCTAGGACAGTGTGTGGGACCGCAGGGCAATTGGAATGTGTAGCATGGTGGATGTCACATGTACTAGAAATGCTGCACTGGAATGCTGGTCATTGATCGTGGTGTTCTTTTGGCTTCTCATGGGAGAGGAGTTGTTGAGGAAACTCAACCTTCATGAGGCTCTCATAGGAGCAGCCAGGAGGAGCGGCAGTGGCATGCAGAAGCTCCAATGGCAGTGTCCACTGAGGAGAAGTGACACAGGCACTGGGTTAAACTCACTGCTACCATACTCCTCATCATTCCAAGAAGAAGCACTAGATATACCCCTATCCCATATGTGTGCCAAAAAGACCAGTTATACATTTGACCTAGGACACAATACTCAGAAACTCCTTAGGGGAAGGAAAAGGCATCGAAACCTCCTTTGCCTCCTCCCATGAGGGCCATAACCCCTCAAAGGTTCATGCTCACTCATGCTCTCCACAGCCGTTGTGAAGCTGTGGTTTGCTCCTATAGGATGGAAGAGCTTCAAAGAGCAGGGTGGAGAGCACTTTCACCCAGAACAGCCCCGGCCTTGTGGCAAGGGCGTGAGTTTTGATTTCCTCAGGCACAGGAGGGTGCAAACCCCAGCTTTCCCACATCTAGGGTAAAAGCCCTGACCACGGAGCTCTTGAATGCGGCAGAGGAGAGCAGCAACAGCTGCCACTGCGCTTCGCAGAGCAGCAGCTCTCAGTGTTTTGGGAATGTTCATTGGCTCTACCCCTTGGGCAAAATGGGTGCAGGTGTAGGAAAGCTGAGTTCATTGGATCTGACGGTGCCAGAGTGTGAGTTAACTGGGTGCCATGACATGAGAGGCATTTCTGGACATGCCCAAAGCAGAATTTCAGGAGTCTGGAGAATTTTTATGTGAAAAGCTGGTGCCTCCGGAGTTTAGACGCATCCAGGGTGGGGCAAAAAAATGAGCAGGAATTTAAAAGACTGCAGTTTTGGATGTAGATGCTTCATCCTGGCAGAAATAAATACCTCCTTTCCTTCTGTCAGGCTGGACACAGTTCCCCCTACTCTTGCTGAGTAGGAACAATTTTTCTCCAATTCAAGGAGCACTATACCTGGCAAAAGAGTAAAACCTAACAGCAGAGATGATGCCACGATGTTCTGACTCTATAAGATTTATGGGGCTGTGGAAAGCTATTTTGGGTGAATCATAAATAATTGCATGTAACATACTAAAGTAGTTGCAGAGTGGGAGTGAGTTTAGTTTTATTCATTAATTCAAAAGACTCTCCTTGTTAGCATTTGGGAAAAGTAACTTAGCAAAATCAAGCATAAGTCAAGGTAACTTAAATTAGAAAAAGATCTTCATAAATGGCTAAAAATGAAATGAAAATAAAGAGGAAGAAATTATACTAGGTGCCATAATCTAACAGCCCTGTTCTACATGAAAGGTATGAAAGGTTTCATGAAACATATGCATACCTTTTAATAGATTACACCAGAACAATTGTTTCTATAAAGATACCATGTGTCATTTTAACACTGATAATAAATGATGTGTTTAGCAATCTATGCAACACTTTCATTGATAAATGCTTTGGGCCCAGTTCTAGAGTCAGCTGTCTTTGATACTAACATCACATCTGCCAAACTATTTTGAGAGGCAAATTTGACCTAATGCCCAAAGTCCATACAGCCAAGCGGAAAAAAAATTACCAGCAACAACTGACTTGTCAAGCCCTGGTGTTTCAAAGGTTTGATGTTTTGTGCTGGAGGCAGATTTTTGCTCATTTGCCTTAGCTTATGCTGGTATTCCTCTGTGACATCAAAGAATTCCTTCTGGTTGTAAACAGTAACAGTATCAGTCCCTAACTAGAAAAGTTCCTAATGATGAGAAAAGCCTCATCCTTTTTATTTCAAGGCTCTAAATTATTGCAGAGACAGAGAACTCTCTGAACAATGGAGAAGTATAGGAGGGTTGCACTTAAAATGAGAGGCTGAGAGTTGTGCTGAAGGAAGCTCAGCTGGGTTTCCTGGCATTGGCTTTTCAAAACTTGTCCTAAGAAGCTCATATTCCCACTGATACAGCATCTCTTCACATTTTTGCCTACTCAGATCTAGGCTGGGGGGCCTCCTGAGCTTGATGTTGCTAATACATCAACATTGATACTATGGAGTGTCCCAGGTTCTACAGAAGAGCAACAGACCTTAAGGAAATGCTGTTATGCCAAAGATTTTATAAGTTAAATTGACAACACATATAAAGAATTCAAAAGTCAAAGAACTTGAAAGAAAAACCTGAATCACTCAGTGGCAGAGCCAGTACTATAATATAAATATACTTCTGGNGAAGGATGCATGTGATTTGCCCAATAAATATGGTTCTATTTCCTCCCTTTCATTTTTCCCTGTACAGAAACAAACTTACAATTAGAACTGGGTGGGAACTTTTAACAAAGTCTTTTTCCACCGGGAAAAAAAAAAAAAGTTTACCAGTGGGTGTTTAGCTGGTGTGGAATTTATTGTCAAAATGAAAATGAACCCACACTATAATATATATTATTTACCTAGGAAATTAGGCATCTGGCATCAAGCCTATAACCTACATAAGGAAGAACAAGGATTTGGATCCATTTTATAGATGAATGAATACATATTCTATTATTTCTCTTTGCCTTTTAAAAAAAGAGAATATAATCTAATGTATACACCTTAGAGATTATTTGTGCAGCACCATGTCTTTTTTAGCACTTGTACTTTTCCAGTTTAAAATCTACAAGTGAATACTTTCTCAAATACATAGATTTTAGAAATTCTACCATGTAATTATCCTGAATGATTCTTAGCCTGCAGATTACTTGAAATTAGCCTGTTCTGACTGTCATGTATTCAAAAAGAGAAGTTTGAGTTGTTTTGATTTAAATGTAGGTCATACAATGCACTTCTATTCTGACTGGCTGTGGTCTATACTTAGATCCAGGTTTCCATTTTGGAACTCAAATTCTGTACATTGTTAATGACTACCAGTCTGTGTTTTAATTTTTCTGTTTGAGAATTTTTGACAGTAAAATAATTTGCTTGAACAGAAAAGGGTATAAGCAGAGCTATTTTTTCTCAACATTTGCCTGATTACTTTTGCAAATTCTTTTTGCAATGATTTCCCAGACTGTTTAACATCCAGATCAAGCACCTTGAACTTTAGGATGGGAATGTAGTGTGAGAAGATAATAAGGAAGTGAATGCAGATGTAGAAACAGATTTGAAGCAATTAGATGGAAGCCAGTTTTTCCAGATCATCTATCTCCTTTGTGGATATCACACAGAATTTGGCATTCTGGTTTTCCACCCCTTATCCCCAACTGCATGTAGACATGCAACATGTAGCATGCGTAGACTTTAGGTATGCTGCATGGCTGAGACAGAAGTAAAGAAGACCTAAAGCTAATCTGGTGTCTCTTTGCAACCAGACAGTGGCTCTCTGGGACTCTGAATCTAGAAGTATTAATGACACTGCAAAAGGGCAGACGTGCAGACTCCACTCACATTCATGTTCGTCCCAGAGTGGGGAACCAGCTTCAAAAGCACCACAGGGCTTGAACTGGTGCCTCCTAGCACCCTGAAAGAGGAGAACTGGCTTTGCAGCTCTCAGGCACTAAGTGACTTTGTGGAGCACATTGGCTGCTCCAGTGTTATTTATACCACATTCCCCATCAGATGGTGCAGTTCTCCATCCTCTCTAGCTTGCCTTCCCTCAGAAAGGCATTGGGAAAATGATAGTCCCAGTTGGCTGAAGATAACTATGCATGTACAGAAGCTATGTAAACATATGTAGTGCAGTGTTAGTTCTCAGGCAACGTATTTTCTCCTCAGTGAGGCTTATCCACTCAGGTTCAGCCTGGCTTTTACTTTTGCTCACCCAATTGCTTACCAGTGTATAATGGAGCAAGCTATTGTATTCTTGCAGTGGAGGCAGAAGAAACTCATTTCTGCCTGTAGATTTTTGATGTTAAAATACTCTCAGTGCATAATTAGGTTTCTTTGTTTGTTTGTTTTTTGTTTGTTTGTTTGGGTTTGTTTTGTTTTGTTTTGTTTTGTTTTTTTTTTTAGCCAGATTTGGAAGAAATTAAAACATACACCTGAATCTTCATGTAAGAGAAACTGGAGAAGACTTCATTCAGAGAAATAGTCCCACTAGTGTTGCTGGTGTCTTCTATGGATAAAGACTATTAGAATCATATAATTGCTTTATTTGGAAGAGAACTCTGAGATCTCTGAGTACACTTCTAACCTAACACTGACAATCCTACCACTGAAGCATGTCCCCATTAGGGTGTAAGACTGACATTCTACACCTGAATTATTTTCCTTCACTATCTAATGCAAGAAACAAAAGTCCTAAGAGAGCAGTAGAATAAGTTTTCCCAGAAGTTGTTCCTGTGTTTTCCTGAGATTAATCTCTTTACTGCCACAAGGTTGACTGTGCATTGGAAAACAAATGCAAAAACTCCAAACAAATTGTCTACTCCAGCACACTGGAAAATACTGTTGCTAACCATCTTGAAACAAGCTAGGACTGGCTGAGTCACACAAATAACATATAATTTTAAAAGCAAATATTTATTGAATTTACAGGTTCCCTTAAATTCTACTTTACATTGAAGGTGCCAGGGGCTCTTTCTTGGACTGATCTTCTTCCTGATTGAGGAAACAATAGGCATGCAAGTAAGTCTAGCTGCAGAAACTTTTTGTGAGAACTAGTTCTTGCTATTAAAAATTATTTTGCAGAGTTTACATAAATTTTAATTTATTAAGGGATCATATATTGCATTAAGGACATTTATGCTTGCTAACAGGAAAATGTTAGTTTTAGGATTTCAGGATACTTTTTTCTTGACATGCCTGTTGATGAGCAGAACTATTTCTCTGGAATTTTTTGACAACAGCAAAACTGTACTTGATTTTTCTTTTTTTCAGGGTCACTAAATATATGTCAGTCTGGTTAGCCCTATTCATCAAATGCAGATTTAAATGATTTAGCAAAATATTGAAAAACAATAAATGCTATTTTTACGTCTGTCATAAAATGAGTAATATTGTGACCGAAAACTTAGTCTATGTAAAATATATAGATAAGTAGATTAATTTCTGTTTGTGCCTACTAAATATTCTAGTAATACTTAAAAAACACAGGTTATTATACACCAAACCTACTATTTTCCAAAGATCTCTATGTGGTTACAATAAGGAATGACTGTACACTCAGAGCTCTGTACGGTTCACAAATTTAATTCATTTGCCAATTTTCTTAATTTGCTAAGCATTTAAAATAAAAAAAAAAAATCTCTATTCTAAAATTATACCCTATATTTTGCCTCACAGCAACTCAGATTTCTTGGGAGGTCAACTAGTCATTATATTCATATGACTGGTTTTTGGAATAGTCTTTAAAACATACAAAAAATAACAACATACATGAACTGGAAACTTTGGAGATGCATATTATCTTTTAATAACATGTCAGTGCTATAAAAGTCTGAAACATGTCACACTGATTCCAAGTATCCAAATGCATTAGTACTCAGAGAGGGTTCTGGTCTCTTCTATACCTCTAAAAATGAAGATTTTCCTGAGCATAGTTTACTTGAAGGCTGGGCATCCTAATAACTGGATTCTACTGGAGCAGGACAGATCTGTGAGCTAGCTTAAATGATGAAGGAACTCTGTAGATAGCCACAGATTCTTTGGGCTATTCTTGGGCTTTAACACCACCAGAAATCCTACTAATAGGATTCATCATATCTCCTTGTGGCTGGTCTCCACCTCCCATTGCTGCCTTTCCCTGGTCGCAAGAGGAGTGAAAAGGCAGAAGCACCAGTAAGATGAGTATGGTAAAGAATTCTTTTTCTTTTGCAGAAGCTATCATTTGTGGGAGGCAATATGTTCCACCTTCTAAGCAGAGAAGTAAATACACAAGGGGAATACTCCTTGTCTCACTGGCCCTTTGCATTGATCAGAAAATTGTTAAGTTTACAGCAAAAACATGTAAGAACATGCGACATGCTTTTAGTGAAATGTCAGTCTTGAGAACAGTCTTAATCAAAAAAGAGAAATGTCTGAAATTGTCTGACTGTGCTAGGATCCAATGTAATAAACAAGAGAACTGAGAACTGCTCATTTTATGGGCTTCATTTGACTTAGATGGTGTTAATAAATTTGGAAAGATATTTGTGACTCTAACTTAAAGTTATAGAACTTAATACAGAAAGGGATTATCTGAGTGAATGAAGAGAGTAGTACTTCATCAAGATATTTATTTATGGATCAGCAACAATGTGGAAATAAATTATGTCGATTATATTAATCCTTATGGATTAATGTTCTAGTGAAGAATGCCCAAAATCTGCTGCTGAAAACCATAACAAACTACTAAGCAGGATGATTTTCTCCCTAAGCATGTGTCCACACTATGCAAGGGGAATTGTCAGCACTGAAGCATCTTTGAAATTCTACAAGGTTCTAGAAGAAAATTTCCCATCTCAAAAATTTCCAAGTCCAATCACAGAAATTCTCTTTTAGGTCTTCACTCAACAGGTGATTAATAATCATGTACTCGTATATCTTATTTTAGGCACTAAATTAAGCGAGTCTTCCTTTTCCACCATGATTCAATGCCAACAAATAAAATAGAAAAATCTAATTTAATTCAGTGACCTTTAATGGTACTTCTTGTATTTATAATCTCAATTTCTGGCTAATATATTATTACTCATCATATATAGGCTTCTCTGTCGGCTTGCTTTACTTACTTGAGTAGTTCCATATGGGTTCGTTATTCCGAGGAATTTTGAGAGTCACTAATAGCTGGACAAGGGACACTGATTACTAAATTCCTGGCTCTGTTTTCAGCTTTGGACTGACTGGTATGTTTATATGATGCAGAAGTCAACCACAGGATGCCTAATTCATACTTACAGCACTGCATGTTCCTATTATTTTGTGTAATAATATATCATTTGCTTTATAAAGACTTTTCTCATTCTATTTTATCAGTGGTTCACAGACAAATTTAGAAACAAGTTGAACATCAGGACTTGTAATTTTTCTAAGCCTCCGCTTAGAATCTTTCCCCTGTCCATGTTAATTATAAATTGCATTCATCACACTGAAGACTATTTATTTGCTTCTTCTGTTTATCTGTTTTGCCTATCTGTAATACCACAGCGGGAATGGTACGTACAATGGCAAGAAAATGACCTGTGTCAAACTAATAGATTGTACACAGAAAAAAAAAAAGCTAAACCAAAATATTTGCAACATAAATCAGACTTTTTCTTTCATTTTTTTTCCCATTGATGAATATGAATTAAATATCTAAACTGCCTCCAGCAATAATTCTGCATCTATTCCTCCATCAAAAGATAATGTGATATTTAATAACTTTCCTTGCTGCTTCTTGCCCAAGATCTGAAACTGAATTTTTATTTCCCCATAAGAAGAGAATCTGGATTTTAATGTCCTAAAACCTTAACTCAGCTTAGTCTGACTGGATCTTTTTTATATGTAAATTCCTCATTTTTCCTGTTGTACTTGTTTTTATTTTATTATATTTCTGTTCACAAAAAACCAAAAAAAACCCCAAAAAAACCCCCAAAAACCCCCAACCCCCCCCCAAAAAAACTGAAAGAGAACAGTGCAAGTGGCAGCAGAGGGAAGTGCACTAAATATAAAGGAGAAAACAACAGTTTGAGAAAGGCAAGGGTGAACAGGCCTAATAAGAGGCCCCATTTTAACAGTTTAGTCCTAGCCCAGTGCTACAATGTCACCCCAGAAAAACGCCTTAAATATATGGATGTTAAATTTTTCAGTAATACTGGCAGGTATTTACTTTCAGGTTTTATTCTACGAAGTCACCAGCTTAAGGGACCAAGAGGGAACTCTAAATAGCACTGAAATTCTCAGAGTATAATTCAGTTCCAGGAGAGAAGTTCAAGCAAGTTGTCCCTAATCCATCTGTGTCAATATATAGTTAAGCTCTGAATCTCCTTATCACAGCTTCCTTCAGATGCTGCAAGTTTACATGATTTCAAAAGGCAACTAGACAAATTTATATAAGAAAAATCTATTGAGAGTTATTGTATGTAAGACAACCAGTGCAAAAAGCCAGTGAGGCACAAATGATTGAATGATGGACGAATACTCTCCAGTGGCATCACTTACAAACTTCCTTAGGTATCCACTTGTCTTTTATGACAGTAGGACTCTGAGCTGAGGTGTGACCCAGTCAGACCACTGTCATGTTCTTATGCATCAAAACAGCTGAGATGGTGCAGGCATGTCACTTTCTGAGGAAAACTCCCCAACACAAGGAGCTCACTGAAAGTGTGTATGTTCAGTAAAAAGACTGCTCACCTGAAATGGTTAAATGGCTATTTCCCACTTAGCTGCACTTGAGAATTATCAAGACAGAATTCTTAATTGTCATGTAGTTCTTCTGGATGAATTTGAGTTTACTACCTGTAGGCACCTGCCCTGAAGAAACTGGTTGATACCTACCTCTTGAATAATGGCCTAATGATTAGAGTACATCCAGGGACTGTGACACCTGAATTTTAGTCAAGCCCAATGAGACTGGACAACACACTAACCACTCGCACAAAGAACGTGCTAGTTTGGAGCAGGAGGTTTCTACTTTTTTAGGGTATTCAGAAGGAGAGTGTTTTTGGTTTTGTTGTTTTTTGTTGGTTTTTTTTTTTTTTATGGGGGGGTTGGTTTTTGTTGTTGTTGTCGTTGTTGTTTGTCTGTTTGTTTGCTGGGGTTTTCTTTGTTTGTTTTGTTTGTTGGTTTGGTTTGGTTTTTTGTTTAATATGAGTTGAAAGCTGGGATCCCAGGAGTATAGATTCAAGCAGGGAGGGAGATCTGGCAGGAGTGAGCCTCTCTGAGAGGCAAGGCAGAGTACCCTGGTAAAAGTCATGGCTGTGATTTGCTCCCAGCCCATTTCTGGCATGCACTTCATTGAAAAGCAAGAGAGGAAAAGTAATGAGTCTAGACAGCAAACTCTTGCATTTCTGTGGCCTTGGGGATATATGAAAAGTCTTCTAATGTGTTCTGTATGCATCGTTACATTTAAGCCAAGGAAAAGAACAAATGGAAATCAAAGCCTTCTTTGCTGAATATTTTTTATATTAAGATAATAATTTCCTATTTAGAGCATATGTTTTGAAAGGCTTCTTACATTGCTGCTTCAAGGGAGTTAAGAAGAGTCTGTTTCCCCGAGCTTAGTACCACTGAAGTGGAAGCAATTGGAGGGAAGGGGCAAGGAGGCAGCAGGAAAGCAGCTAATAATGACAGAGAAATCTGCATTTTCCTGTGGAAGACAAATAAGAGATAACCACAGCAAATGGAGGATTAAACTGTGAACAATGTTTGCTTAAACCTAGAGTAATTTCTAGCTACTATTGCATGATTTCCAGGCAAAGAGTTTGTTGCCAAATTAGAAAAGTTTGCATCAAATTACCAGAATATTATTACAGTTAGGGGTATATTAGGATATTCATGTTTGTAATAATCACTAAGCTTGTCTTTTATAGCTGCTTTGAAATTGAAGTAATAATTTTTGTGTATTTTATTTCTGTTATGAACATCTACTTCAACCACAACTTTCACAAGGCTTTGCTTGACTTATTAGCTGTGGAGGTGCTCAGGCAAAATGCTGCAAACTCAGACAGGTCTAAGCTTCTCTTTCCCGAATTTCAAACAGTTGAAAGTGCCTTTTAAACAAAATGCCTGTCTCAACATCATTACATTCCTGTTACTTTGAACTAAGAAGAGGTTCAATATCGTTTCAAATAGATATTAGTTTACACTGTTTTCTTTTGCTTGCTAAGTCCTGACAGTCAGCACAATCATTCATAAATAGATAGCTGAGGACAAATACAGGCAGGTGGAATCAAGCCTATATAAATTGCACCTATTTTTTCATATACACCAAAAAGTATTTCTTTACCTACTTTCTTATTTCCTAGGCCATTCATACACATTTCTTTTGTGTTCCTTTCATAGCTACTTATGCATGTATAGAGACAAACTCCAAGTTACCATCCTATTCATTTGCCCATTTATTATTGTCAAAACCTATGCTGAGGAAGATAGAAATTAATGTGTTGTCTTGCTATGATGTGATTTCAAATTTCTACCAGAATTAGTTGAATATGGCTGTGCTACTCTCAAGTGGGTGATTGGTCATGAATGGTGGGTTGCAAGGGGAGAATATATATACTCCCAGAGCCACTCCAAGAAACTAAGCAATTAGTGTTTGAGGCATAGTTGAGAAAGTTAAAGAGTTTTCAAATAGTTAAATCAATAATTTTGTATCCTTGCTATAAACAAGACAGAAGGAATTCTTACAATTATTTGTGCACAATTACTTGTGCATTCAGATAATCTCCTGGTTCCTCCTGATTGGCCTATGATGGATGGCAGAAAAATACTGCTGGGAGAATTTTATCTATTACAGAACTCATGAGCCTGACACGAAACTCATTCAATTCAAGAAGGGCCTTCCAAAAAAACCACCAGAGCTAAACAGGTCTATGGGGACACAGGGTTGCAAGCAGTAAATTAAAATAATATTTTCCTACAAAATTATCTTACTGATTTAATGTTAGCTGTGGGATGATACTAAAAACACATCATCCAAAAAGAGCATAATTTATGTCAGAGATATCTGTCACCAGGTGACACCAACAATTAGACTTTTTCCATTTAGCTTTCTCATGTGTTTTAGATTGTTTTAATACATAGTTCATGTTTTTTTGGGTTTTTTTTTGTTTTTTTTTTTTTTTTTTTTTCCAGAATAGTGTTTTTTGTGATATTTGTCCTTTGTACTACCAGGTGAATAAATAAAGTTAAAAAATCTTGTTAATTACATTTTGATAAGTATAGCAATGATAACAATGAAAGAGAAAAATTAATCTTGTAAGCAGACTTTGGGGTAAGAATGATAAATATTAAAAACCCTCAAAAATCCTCTTCTAGCATATAGAGAAAAATAATTAATCAATTACAAAATGCTTCAATTTTATGCAGTTTTCAATCACACTGTAACCATAACAGCAACTAACCTGCAGTTTGGCCTTTGTAGATGAGTTAATAATCCAGATACACTTGTGAACTGCCAGCCAGAGACAATAGTGTTGGCATTTAAGGATATTTGGTGGAATAAAATTCTTGATATGTTTATGAAATGGGACACATGGAAATCAGGTCTTCAGGTAGATAGCCTGCAATTCTCAGGAAGAGAATTGGAAGCAGAGGTCTGAGTTACTTACAAGTAGCCCTTCTAGCATTGTAATGGTATCCTTAAGGTAAAATAGGGGGAGTCTCGATGGAGATTATTTTAATTGAAAATTAGTGGGTTTTTTCATATTTTTAACAGTATATTGACTTATGTTGTTAACCTGAATAATTAAGATTATCTCAAGAGTGAAGATTAAATTTCAGGAATTTTCTTTTTTCATTAAACGCTTCTCTTAACTGCAGGTCTACACTTGGACCCCATTTAATGTTTTAGTTGGTTTATTATTACATTAGACCATACAGGCTAGCCAAAACACAGCCTCACTTAACATCTGGCAAATTACTGAGCCAAATAATGAACCTGAAGCACTCCATGTTGGAGTTTCTTTCAAATATGTGAAAGGTGATGGACTTGTTTAATGAAAAAAAGAACCCAACACATATTTGCAAACAGAGAAATTGCAAGACAAATGGACTTTAATGAAGAAATTTCCTTTAGGTGATGGATGACTGGTCCTCATAATTATTTGCAGAATGAAAAATTAAATGATTTCTTAGAAAGCATTCAAGGAGAGACAGCACTCAGGATTGCCCCTGAGGTGTCCTAGCACAGATCTTTTCTGTTCTGTTTTCCATTTCTGGTCTTCTATTCATTAGTGCTTTTTCAATCCTTTTTCTTGGTGGAAGGGAGGAAATAGATGAGTTGAAAATTATCTAATGTAGTCATTCTTTCTGTAGAAGGGGTTAGCAAAGTAAGGCTTATAAAGTCTTTGTAAACAGGCTGCTTACTTATAAACCCTATTTTGTTAAATGTAATGAGGATTTTAATTGAAAAAAATTTGTTCTTGTCTTCCCTTTGCCCTTCAGAAAAAACTTTTTTTTGGAAGGCCTTTTTTTTTTTTTTTTTTCTTTTTTGGTCTTCTCCCACCCAAATCCATATCTCTTTGAACTCACCAGGACATCATTAATTTAACCAATGCAAACTCAGTATGCCATCTTTTGACACCTTTTTTTTTATTTCTGTGACACCACTAGGTCTCTTATTGACACATAAAACTTGGGACCAGTTCCTGCAAACACACCAGAATTTCTTAAAATTTTATTTTTCTTTCATAAATTAGATTCTTCATTAAAATTTGCAGTAGTTTGGGATATGGAGACAGGAGAAAAGATGGAAGGGGGGAAGAGTTTGGTGACAGGAGGGCATCTCACACATAATGTCTCAGGACTAGCTTTATATATTTTAGTCAACTTTTGAATAACACTAAATTACTTTCAGAAAAAATATTCTGTATTTTGGAGGATATTTCTGCCTGCAGGTGTAATATTAATTCTTTTGTACTTTTTGCATACCTCTCTCATTCCTTTCTGACAGCTTGGTTTCAAGTTTCCTAAACTTCCACAGATTCTTTCTGACTTATGTTTTTTGATCCTACATCTTTATGTCTGTGGGTGTTTATTTTTTTTGGTTTTTGGTTTGTTTTTTTTTTTTTTTTGGGGGGGGTGGGTTTTTTTTTTGGTTTTTTTTTTTGTTTTGGTTTTTTTTGGGTTTTTTGGGGGGTTTTTTTTGTTTTCGTTTTTGTTTTTTTAAATTGAAAATGATATCATTGATGGTAAATCCAAGAAGCTGGGAGCAGTACAAACATCTCAAAAAATGGAACAGAATCTTCACCAAATTGGTGTTAACTCTGACTGTATTGTATTCAAAAATCATTAGGAAATCTCATCCTTTTATTAATAGTATTTGATGAAAAATGATGTCAGTAAATTGCTTTCATCCTTAAACTTTGGGCCAATAGGAGTAACAAATCACAGACTGTGAATGTTCAAATTTCCTTCAATCCTCATTATGGAAAGTTTAGCTAACTACTGAAAAACTGTTACCTACATCTAAAGGTGTGATCTTCAAGGCCAGTATAGGATATTTTACCTCTCAGTGAGGAACACAAAAGTGGATTTTTTCCTAGATGTCTTTGTGGTAAGACTTGGCATACAGGCCTGCCTCTGGCCATAGACTGGGAGTGGCAGAGCTTACAGAACCAGTTGAGATTTGTGGTGAAGATATCAACTCCCCCAAATCCTGCCAAGAGATGTATGTGCAGATAACAGAGGCAAGAAGGCAAGCTCTAAGCAGATGTGGAGACAAAACGGAAGCAAAACGCCTTTATGGGAATGGCCTTCGCCTCCAGCAGGTCTCAGAAGACCTGATGGTGCTCTGGGTGGGACCCTTCAGATCTTCTTGTAGGAGAACTGAAACCTACTGAAGCCCTTTATGAAGCAAAGTTTGCCCTGACTTGATCACTGTGAAACATTCTGTGCAGTCTGGGAAAGCTGCATTTCCCTACTGTATATCTCATATGCCATATGAAAGCTGGCATGTGGATTTAGGAACCCTAATGCTTTCATATATGTCTTTTAATTAATAAATAAATGCCCCCTGAATCACCCCAAAAGAAGCCAAAGGAAAGAGGAATCACCATCTCCAAAAGATTAAAACAAAATTTCAAGTTTCTCAGCCAAGATATTTTGTATTTTCTATGAACCAAAAAATAGTTAGGAAAATTTTCAGGAGGTGAAATTGTTTCCTTTTTTGAGCCTTTTTTTCTCCCAAAAATCTTGTTGAATTTACCTCAAACTTTCCATTATATTTCTACTTTGCCAGAATAACAAAATTCTGAAATTTCAAGCAATTTTTTTTTTTTTGTCTGGTAAAAGGCAAAGAGCTAAAAATTCTGTCCAGAAGTAAAAATCTGCTGCCAACTTTATTATGGAGAGAATATAAAATGAGAAATCTACCACAGTGAACTAAGAGCATGGGTTGTGTACACAATGCTTATTTCTGAGCAGTGGCATCTAGTGCCTTTTACACTGATGTCAGAGCATAAAGCCAAAGTTTTACTTAGATCACTCCTCAACACTTTGTACTATCTCCTGAAACAAGCATGTCAGGAAGTAAATATACCACCTTTCAGTTTATTTAGTGCTGCTGTCAGAAGGCATTGATGCCCCCCATGATTTGCATAATCTCATGGAAATATGATGATTCTTAAAGTTTACTGATAGGTTTTATTCCTAAAATCAAGTAGCACCCTCTACTGGGCAGTTCTTATTGATCTTTTGCCACTGAAAATAAAGATCTCTTGCCTTTAGTAAAGTGCCCGCATAATTATCTATGCTGGAAAATCAGAAAATGAGACATTAGTGTAGAAATTTCAGGGTGAGTATAAGAATATAAATGCATAGAACCACTGTGAAAAACTATATACTGCATTTCAGGGTTCAACTTTATGAATTTCAATGGAGTTTGGCTATTTAACACCAAAAGAGAATGGGCCACATCTTTGTGGTTAGCTTCATATTTAGATTTCAACAGAAGCTGAAAGCCTGAGCAGAAACCCATGTGTTCCATTTGTTGGTATGGATATTTTCTATCCAGACCAGTAAAGGAGTACAGCTTTTTTAGAAATACTTGGAAAGTTAGCACACGGTCCCTTCCAAGGTAATGCAAGAGATGCATATGTTGATTCTGCCGCTCTACTGAGGTGCTGTGGTTTTAGAGGCTTATGGACAGTCCATGTTCAGGACATGCACATACATCAAGCAGGCAAACTAGACAGATTGTCTTTCCTTTTGCTCCGCTTCAGAGTCCTTAGTGGGTTCTTTCAAGGTTGAGAGAAATTTGGCTGTTACTGTTTCAGCCTCCATTAATGCCTGATATAATTTGCTCACAGAACCTGGCAGAAACTTCTCTCTGATCTCTCTCAGCTGCACTCTCTCTTTCTCTCTCATTTTCTATCTCTAAGGAAGCTTCATCTAAATGGCTATTTTATTTATTGTATTCTATCTCCTTTTTTGACCCTTCCCAGGAGTGCCGTGACACGACCAACCAGAAGCACCACATCAGAGACTGAGGACAGCTTGGTAGAAGAGCAGCTGTGCAGGAATGACCTGGTGATGTGGCACTTGGCTGAGAAACAACCTTCTGAAAGCCAGCTCTCTACAGCACTGAAATCAGCAAGCGTCTTCCTGTCAGTCTAGGGCAGCTTGGATAAGGCCCATGTGCACACCTGAATGCAGTTTGTTCAAAAGTGCCTGCACTATCCCACCTTTTATCTGGTATCACTTTTTACAGGGGTAAAGGAAAGCGTCAGCTTTACATCTGATGCTCTGCTGTTTCATGATTCTTTTCCAGTAATGAGATTAATATGTGACTTTCTCATCTGTTCAATTTATTGTTGCTGTGGATTTAGATTTTTTTTTTTCTCTGCTGTCAGTATATCAACCTCAAAGAATGTGCAACCACTTATTTCAAATGCATGAGTTGCTTTTAGTGATTTTGGTGGGGGGCTTTTTGTTTTGCATGGGTTTTTTTGGTTGTTTGGTTGGGTTTTTTTTTTAAGTAGGATTATGCGATTTAGCTCCCAATATTGCCATTGAATCAAATAAAAGCATATCTGGGGGAAGTGAACTCCTTGGCAAACCTGATAGAGAGTATTTTAGTAGGAAAAAATCTAACTTAAAACACTTCTGTAAATTGTAGCAGGAGTTAGTCTGTATTTGGTAAATTCTGATTCTTTATTTCTTGCACCTATAACATGGAAACTCATGCAATTGTTTTAGAAAGTTCTATTTCAATAATTCAGTAGTTTCTGTGATAAGATTTTATTCTAACTAGTCTACAGTTATAGATGACAGAAGGAACAGGAGGGCAATGTATTTGCTCTTCATGGCTGGAAATTTCTCAGATTTCAAAGCTGGAAACTTTTAGAAACGGCTACTCAAATGTATCATGGAAGAGATAATACCTTCTCTGTTTGCCTTAAAAATGTGGCCCATGAGTAATGTCAAAACACTTTTCTTTTACTGAAACATGACCTGATTCTGTAATGCTAGCTTTGCTTAGGAAAAAATTGGTTTGTTAAAGAATTCACACAGGCCTATTTTCAGTGGTTATAGAAATGGGTGGGGAATACAACTTAAAATAAATACAGTTTTGTCCTTATGCAGAAGATTTTAGTAACACCCAAAGTAGAATAAAGTTATATTTTTGTATTTAAAATACAATCCTGACATGTTTTTAATGCAGACATTACATATAATTTTGTATTATCCTTTGATGTTAGTTCACATTGGTGAAGAATTTTCAAGAGCACATAGACTTGGCATACAGGGAAGAAAGATTTAGAATATGATTACTTTGAGTTGGAAAAAAAAATCAAATAATGAGATTTTTCTATATTTGCAATTAAAAATCAGCAGGAATTCTTCACAAAAGTATTGGATTGTATATTTAACCTGCTTGTACCTGTAAGAAAATCAGATTATTCTTATAATATGTTAGCTGTCCATCCCAAAGAATTGTGAAACACAGTTGTCTCCAACATTTCTGTTTATTTCTTTTCTCCTGGACCTTTGAAAGCATTTTTACATGTACCATAAATTACAAATTATATATTATTTTGTTTGAAGCTGTACAGAAGGACTGTTTTAGTTTGTACTATTATTTCAATGTTTTTGTTCCTTGTAGCAGCCCTTTTCAACTTTTGCACCATTAATGAAGAGAAATTCTAAAGAAAATATGCCAACTTTTGAAATATCCAATACATAATATGTTTTGGAAATGAGACAGTTCAAACAATAATACTTTTGTAGTATAATAATTTATTTTTAAATTACAGAATTAAAATTATATTAAAGGAGTTTTTGAAAAGAAAATTTGTATTTATCGGCTCCTCAATCTTAATTAATACGATGCATATTTTTCAGTTATTTTCCTAGATTTTACTTTCAGTCAAAAATGTCTGCTCTCCTTTACACAATCTCTGGATGTATTTGAAATGGGAGAAATATATATGTGTGTATATATATATATATAAGGAAAAGTCTATCTGAGGCTATTGGATAGGACACTTCTGTTTAAAAGAATAAGGAAGTTGTGGGAAAGTCAGGAAACACTGAGGACAGAACTCGAAGATAATGGCTGAAAATTTTGGAGAGGGATGAAGGTTTAAAACTACTAAGTCCTAGACAGAAAAAGGAGAAAAGGAGATGGTGATATAACTAGTAGGCAGGTAAGTGAATTTAAAAATATGGTTTCTAATTTTATTTTAAAGAACACCTTTTATGAATAAAAGCTTATTTGTGTGAACAGAAGAGAGAAACTAAAGAAAAAATGAAAAGGGCAGCAGCAGTTGTGACAAATTATGCTGAGGTAATATATATCTCCACAAATAATTTCCATATGCTTTAATGTCTTTTATTTTTCTCCCAAATGCCTACCAGAACATTCTTTTGTGTTTCTCTTTCATACAACAGTTTCTTATCTGATATTTATTACCACGCTTGCTAATTCTCCTCCTCTGACCAAAGTTCATGAGCTTTCCTATCTGATCAGCATGGAAGAGGCACGTTCACAGGAACAGGGAGTCAGCTGTGTGATCTGCCTCACTCTGAGCCTGTGACACACATCCCATAAAGAAACACATCTGTGTCCTCTTCACTGATCTGACATACAGCAGCAAAGAGCTCATCATCACTTGGTATGAGCAGTGGTCTCTTGTTTCAGTATCAAGCTTGTACAGTGATTTTATCCTTCTTGCTTCCGAACATTAGATTGTCCCAGAGGATGTTGTTTAAATTATATTTATCTCTTTTTTCTTTAATAGCAGGAGAGAGTCCTGCTGAATGTCAAGCTGAATGTGGCTGAAGAGCCATGCAATCAAAATGCTTTATTTTCATGTGACACTGTCCCTTGGCACTCCCCTTATGCATCCCTCACAACTTTTACTCCATGCGTCCCTAAAGTTATTGCTCCAGAGACTTGTAGTCCAGTGAGTGGAGAGTTTGGAACTCTGTCTCTGAAAATATAGTGGGGGGTGTTCAACACAACATTGTGGGTGCTCCCATAATGGTGGGAGGATGGCTGTTCTTAGGGACTAATGTCTGTAGGCAAAATCACAGGCTCCACACACTACTGAAGCCAAACTGCAAAGGTCTCAGTGCTTTCAGTGAGGGTGTAGTTGGTGACCTATGGGCAGGAATAGGATGAAAATGCTTAGCATAAACCAGCCTAAACAAGTCATCAAATGGCATAGGTGAGCTCTTTGTATGGGCAGAGTTTTATGGGCTGTTTGAGTCAGCTGTTTTGGACAATTATTTTTAAAGGCAGCAACAGGCACTTAGTCACATTTGTACATCTGAGTTCATTGCAGAACAAGTTGCTTTAGGCACCTTCTGTTCATTGTCAGCCTATTTTGCATCCTACTCAAAGGACAGATGGATTGGTGTTTGCCAAGATTGCAGCTAATATGCTAAATACATTCAGGAGTCATAGCTTATTAGCAAGGAAATTTGGGATTGCAAAATGCAACAGAAGAGCTGGTGTTCAGCAAGACAGTAACTTTAGCGGCTCAATATTAATATTATAACAGTGCTAACAATAAACACATTATAGCTTTTACTTTGGATACTTTATCAGTCAAGGCCTTGAACTAAAATAATCTCTGATACTTAAAAAAAAAAAAAAAATTCTTTGTTAAAATTGCCATGCAAGTCTGATATGTAAGAAAATATATATAAACTGTATTTGAAATAACCAACTCAGCGCTGTTGGATACAGGTTGCAGAAGCAATATTTAGCTAACTTAATGTTCAACCTTCAAAATTCAGGAAAAATTTTCCCAAACTGCAACTTGCAGCTGCAGAACATCCTCACAGTTGCCAGAAAACACCACTCCTTTCATGTTTCTGGATTCTTTATACATATAATTTTCAAATTATGGATCTTGATAATCCACAAATACTGCTTCAGACAAAGTAGATAGGTGCAATATGAAATACAACAACTATGTGATTGCTCACATGGAAAGCAAAGGGATTTCTGAGACATCTGCATAATTCAAAGTCCATTAGGAAACACAGCAAGCAGAATGGCATGCTGTAGTACATCACCCCTCCCCCACCCCCTGCAGAGCAAGGATCCAGGATGGGGAAGACTCATGCAGGGGGAGCAGCTGTTTGGAAGAGCCCTCTTGTCTCTACAGCCAGGAAGGAAGTGCTCCTTCGGGAATCTTGCCCAGGTGTAGAAGCAGCGGAAAGCAAAAACAGGGAAGGCAGCTGCTCACCATTTAGCAGCTGAGATGAGGAACCCATGACATGAGCTAAAAATGAGAGTCCTCCTGAGAGGGGAGAGTCAAGCCTCCCGCCAGGACGCTCTCACCTCTTTGCCAGAATATTTATGTCCGTGGAGCAAAGAAGGAGATGGTGTAACACGGAAGACTCAGACAAATCATACTGAAAATAGATCACTCAGCACATTTTAGAGGTGTTGTGGCAGGAGAGCACTTTTACTCAAGGCTGTAAGTTCAGAGGATGCCCAGGGGTGCCTACGTGCAACAGGAGTGCCCCAGTAGAAATATATTCCCCTTTGCTGCTCAAGTTAATACACACCTGCTTACACTATTTTGACATCAAATTCTTTGAAGGAGTACAGCTATAAGCCTGCTAAGGCCATTTTAGTGCTTTTGTTGGGATGATGCTACTAATATAAATTTTTTTAAAGCTTCTTTTTTCTTCAGAAAATTCATTCCTGTTACACAGTACCTCTTACCATGCGCTGCATAAACCTGCATTGTCAAGAGTCCAAGTAGAAACTTCCTCAATTCCTTTATGGTTTCCAGAGTGGTTTTATGAAATGTTGGCGTTATTTGGGTACCTGTCAGTCTTTCAAAATAATTACAATTACATACATATAGTATGTGTATATATACATATATATATTATATGTATATAGTAATTATATACATATAATTAGTTACAATTCAACGGGAGATCTGCTGGGCACACATCTGTGGAAATACACTTGTGGGAACCCAGCTGTTGAAGGAAATGGAGTTGGGGGAGGCTGCAGCTTAGCGCAGAGTAAGGGCACTGGTAAGCACGCAGTGTCCTGGGGCTGGCAGCATAGGTAACCCAAGTATGTCTGTGGGTGATGCAATCACAGCTCTGCCTGCAATGTAGGCATGCCTTTGTAGTGACTGCTTCCTACTCCTAACACTAAAAAGCTAAAGAGTGGCGTCTACAAGTCTGCCTGTGGGAAGGAGAGAGAGAGAGGGACTCATTAAGTGTTATTATCTTGTGAATAGGCTTGGTCGGACAAAACAATAGGATAGCTGAAGCTTAGGGGAAAGCTCTTCTGTGACGCATTGGGGTCTACATCATTAGCATTTCTTCAGTGACAACGCCAAAGAAAAAAGGTCTCTTACAGCCCTTTGAAAACAGAAAGGCCAAAGAGGTGAATGTAAGGACATACATGGGGACTTGAAAGATGGACATAAAGTAAGAAAGGGAAAGGTTGCTCTTCCAGCAACCTTGTGAAATGCTTCAATCAAATTATTTGTGACTGAAGAAGCAGAGAAGGATAACTACAGTAAAGAAAGAAAAGAAGCAGTGTGGAAGAGGAAGGATATCCTCCAGCTGCTCAAAAAAATTAAAAACTCAAGACAAGAAAATATGAGTAATTTAACTTGCACCGATGCATTTCCCATGTTAATTAAAATAGAGGAATTATTGGGATTTCCCTAATTCATATCTTCAAATATTCAATGGATTTACTGAATGAATGTAAAACATGGTATGACAAAAAGACTGGTGCTGTGGAATGACATCCAGTGGAGAGTCAGGATATGGGGCCTTGTGGGTGGTATTGGACTGAGGGTAAGCTATGATTTAATTTTCACAATGCGTAAGAGAGAAGAAAATCTGTCTGATAAAGAGCTCAAAGATAACACTTGCTGCTTAGATCATGGAGTGCTGAAGATCATCACTTTGATAATACTGGAGATATAGGATACAAAATATTATATTTAGCCAGAATACAGTCATAGGAGCTTGATGAAAGAACCTTAAAATTTGAATAATAGTACTATTCAAACTTAAACAGTGTTCACAACAAATTTCAAAATAACACAACAGAATTACAGAGCATAGGAAACGTGCTTTGTTACAAAGCATGAAGCAGAATTACAAAGCAAAGGCATAGATATGTGCCTTTCCTACTATTAGCATTCAATCTGTATTTGTTGGTTTTGACACACTAACAATCTCTGAAGGAAGAAATAGAAAAGACTAAAATACACTGCCTATTTTCACAAGAGAAGGCATATTAAGAAGATAAAACCCACTGTCTGTATATTAATTCATCACACTCAGGCTCCTTCGTTTATATCACTGCCTCTGACAGCTGAGAGACTGAGGCTATCTGGAGACAAAATCTTCACTGCTGCCATCCTCCTTCTCAGATCTCCTGCCTCTTAAGGTATCTATTCACCAGTGCTGCTGAAGGACATTGTACCAGCACAGACTAAAATAAAGATTTTGTAATGAAATAACATAAGACTGGGAAAATAAGATGCCTGCTTAACATACCAAAGAAGAAGGAGGGAGGAAAAAAAAAAAAAAAGAAAGCCTGCTGGCAAGACAGAAAATTGAGTGACATGGCCATGCAAGTGGGTTTGAGAGGAAAGGCCTCATCATGCTGCCAGACACCATGCCCTGCACAGCCTTTGAAGAGCCGTACTGTGCCTCCAGTTGAACTGGACTGAGGGACCCTACCCACTGACTTGCTAGTGAGGTTATTGTGTGCAAAGCACTACAGCAGAACAGGAGAGGAGGTACATATTCAGTATTTGGGCTGGTTTTCAGCAAGACTGCAGCGTCCTGATTCAATAGGTGGTTTCACTACATGATGAAGTGAAAGAACTTTAGCTCTTCCACTTTGACAATAGAGCAAGGCCTCCTAAAATAGCAATAGTTTCAGGCACTTAATACAAACATACCATTTGTCAAAATCTTATTTGCTTCACAGAGATGATTGATGAGTGTGCTATTTTTTGTTAAATATGACATCTTTCTGGAACATTCCTTGTTGATTGCCATGAACTTTGCTCCTTGCAAGGCCAGCTGAGGCTGCAGAAGTGTAACGAGCATGTTCTTACTGGTGACATTGACATTACTACTTCTGAATAACCCTCTACTTCTAGATAAATATTTGCCTTTTAAAAATGGGAGGAAAGGCCTTGAATGCCCTTAGAACACTTTCAAATCAGTTGTCTGAACGCCAACTGTTATATCAATTAAATTTTGTTTACTTGCAGGAAATTTTTAGCTGTGTCTGAGCTGACTGGATATTCATTTTGAAGGACAGGACAGGACACTTGAATACTTGTGTCTGCATCACAGTTCCTTTATCAGTATCCTGAAGACATTATAAGTATTGGAAATAAAAACTTTTCACTGGCTGCTCTATCTTGTCTGGAGACAGCTGACATCATCAGCATGTGTAAACCCAGAGGACCTTCTGTTAAATATATTTGAACTAAGGAAAATGTCTGGGGTAAAGAAAATATTTCTAGCCCCTTTTTGCACCTCTTTTGTTTCTCCCACTCTAGGAAGCTCTGCAGCATGGTACATTACAAAAGTACATTGTGAAATAGCAACAAAACAACATCAGTTTTTGGTTATTCACAGAAGAAGAAGCAGGAGAAGGTCCATGAGATAAGACAGATGCAGTGATTCAATACATAATACTCTCTCTGGTTCTTGCTTGTTCAATATACTTCCATGTCTCTAATTTATTATCCATCATTTCCTCACAAGATTTCAAAGGGTTAAAATATTTGAGTGGGCTGAAGCATTACATGCCCTGCTGGTACCAAACTCACAAAGGCTCTTGCATCCATTTTTTTTTTTTAGTATAACTGTGAGGATCCAAGCTCTTAGGTCTTTATCATAGGTTACAATATAATTAGAATAGTGCAGTAAGTTCAGTGTTAATGGAGAATGAATGAGGTGGGTGCTGTTTGTATTATGACTACTGGTAATCTAATTTTTCTTGGGATGAAGGTCATTGCAATTAAAAATAAATAATTTACAGAACAGATGGAGAGATCAGACATTTCACAAGATCAACTTCTCTGCCTGAGAGTAATGACATGTACTGTTGTAATCTACATTATTGTGTTATCCAGAATGGATTAAATTATTAGTTCCTGTTATACCAAGATTGTTATGTCCATTTTTTCTAATACTATCTGTCCATAGCACTAAAAAAATGACCCTTATTATTTTGAATCTTTGATTAAGCAAAACTTTCCTTGCTTTTAATGAACAAATGAAACCAAAGTAGACTCACAGCAAGCAATACCCCAGTAAATCAGTTTACAGTCACACCTGAAAAATCTATTAAAATATTAAATGGATGCAAATTTTTCATCTGTCTTGAAATGTATAGTTTTCTTATTCTTTCTAATGGAGCATATGGTTAAATTTGACTCTTGGGCACTTTAAAAATCAATTTTCTGAGAAAATATTTCATATTACCAAGGAATTAGGAAAAAAGCCCCAACACTTCTCAGAGCTTCACTTCTAAATCCAGATTGATCACAGAGAGAAAATCTGTTTTCACGACAGTTAGAAAAAATATTCAATGCTAAATTTTCAGCCTGGACAAAGTAACATTCCAAACATGGAACTGGACAGAAATGTGAGACAAACAGAACCATTCCAACAACTGAGTGATTGGCCAGGTATCACCTGCCTGGTCTATATATCTCCAACATTGCGTTACACCTGGGTGCTTAAAAACTGGCCATGCCAACAGGAAAGGTTCAGCAGCAATTACTCTGGCTGTGTTCCCACATTTCTTTCTAGCCTCTCTGGATTGTATTTTTTCTTCCTAGAATGGAAATGATGGAGTAGCATGTGTTGCAGTGATTTAGTTTGCGTAGAGCCTGGACTTACTCCCATGCACCACAGCTAAAGGGATCAGAGAACCTTTCTGCCCATTGTTGGCCATCAGAAGTTGTTAGTGATTTGCTCAAAGTAAGCTTTGTGCTCTTATTTGGCTGTGTCTAGACAGCGGAATACTTTGCTGCTATCCAAAGAATGTGCAGCTAATGTCAGCGATGTATTCACAGGAAAGCATTGGTTCTGGAGCATAGGCTCAAAAAAATCACTGCAAAGTGCAGAAGCCAAGAGGCAAAGTAGTCTTCCTTGAGCAGGCTATTTATTATGGTGCTTACTTAACTTCCTCCAAGAGCAAAAAATAAGATAATTTTTTTCGCCAAGAATTCTTTACAATTTCACTAATTAAAAATACAGCTATTATTCAATTTGATAGTCATACAAGAGATTTAGTTATGAGGCATTTTAGACATATAAACACACATACAATTCTTGTATGGTCCAAGAATTACAAGCAGAAGAAGCAGAACTATCTTTTGTTCTTCACCAGCAAGTGAAACTGCCTTTGGATAAAGATGTATGATCTGTCTTGAGTAATTGTATTAACAGTTGACAGGTGTTTAGAAAAACAAAATTACAATCCCAGAGGTCAACATTAAGAAAAACCCAAACCAAACAGCACTAACATATTTTTGAAATGAGAATAATACTCCACTAAAAGTTTCTTTTCTGTTAGCTCCCAGTGGAGTTATGCCTAATACAGAAATCACCCATCGTATAATGATGGGTTATCCTTTGATCGCTTCTTAAGGAGAAAAGTTGGTTACTAACATTGTAAACTACAACCACTCCTATGAAAGACCAGGCAACTGCCTCACAAAGAACTGAACAGATGCAATAATTTGTGCCAGATAATGAACACTGCCCCTATTTATCAGCTCTGCGAGCAAAAGCACAGAAGAGGTAACTGTGTTGTTCACAGCCATGCAAGGAGGGTTAAACATGGCAAACTTTCTAGGTGAAGGGTGGAGGCAGCAGACCAGAACATGAGGTACTCGATGTTAGATATAATACTAACAGTGCAGTAGCTTTGTTTTTAACTCGGCAATGTATCTGGCATCTTGTCTCTCCTATACATCAAGTGCAGGAAGACAATATGAACAGTTTCTAACTCTACCTCATAAACTTCCCTGAACAGGCACTGGAGTTACAATAACATCTTTGTTGGCAAACATTTCCAGGCACTGTAAATCTGTCTGACTCTACAGGAGAGATGGCTGATGTGCAGATCTCTAAGTCACTGTTGTTAAAAAACAGAGCCCCTGTTCATCCATCTTGGGCCTTATTTTATAGCACACCATATAAATGAGAACTTAAAATAGTTCTTTATCCTTTCAAAGTTCACAGTCACTGGAAAGGATAACACAACAAGTTTAGCCTCGGAAACCTGAATCAGCTGAGAAAAGAGCAGCTGAAGGACACATCTATGTTTACCTCTCTCTATCCAGAGGCAGCCTCTGCAGCCCATACCAAGCCAGTGTGCTTTCACTCACTTAAGAAATTGAATCTCTTCACACAAATGTTCGCCAGACCAAGACAAGGAGTTGGAATCTTTATCACTTAGCACCAGGGAAGTGGTGCAGTATTGTACAAGAATGTTCCCAAGGAATGTAATAACATGAGCTGGAATTATCTGGCTTTTTACCTCATGAGATTGTGGAGAGAAAAATAGCTGTTTTTCCCTGTCCATAAGCTTACATGAGGACATGCACCTATGATCTGTTATCCATGCTGTAATGTGCATTTATTAGTAACAGCATGAAGAATTTTTCCTCATGGTTTTGACAGTATCTTTGGAATGGGCTAGATGGAGAAGATTTCCCCTTTTTAAAGACATTTAAGATTTTGAAAGATTTTAAGAAATACAAGCAAACATAATTTGTTTGAACTAGTGATCTCAAAATAGCAGGAAAAATACTGGAGAGTTTGGGCTATCGTTTACTATAAAGGCTTTCAGCTCTTCACTCTGAAGTACTACTCTGAACCTTAAAAGCTTTCCAGGTGAGACATGCATGGAAAAAAAAAGTTTCACCTTTTTTTTTTTTCTTTCCCCCAGCAGCTTCACTGCAGAGCCATATTTAGAAATGCTTGATCGTAAGGTGTTTGGATTTGGAAGGGAATGGCTATGATGCACTTTCCCCAGGGCCTGGGAAAGAGAAGCAGGCTGCAAAGACAGCTTTCACAAGTTGCTTTGAAAGGCAGTGTATAATTACAGAGGCTGGCAATGAAAGACAGAGCAGCCTCCAGGGATACCCCTTTCCTATTCTGCCACTTTCAGGGATTTGTAGTCAAGTTCTGTCATGTCCCGAGTAAGAAGCTTGGTCAGCAGTGAATGAAACATTATCTTTCTCCTTCAGCTAAACTATTAAAAGGAGGCAGTCTTTCCTTTTTTTTTTTTTTTTTCTCTTGACAGACCTGTGACTCATGAATGCTTCAGAAAGCAGACCAATAAAAAGCTATTTCTACACTTTAGCTTTTGAGCTTCCCTTCTAGGGATCACATAAGGTAGAGTGTTCACAGCTTTTGTTAATAGCGCTTTATAATTTATTATTAGTATTATTATTACTAATACTACTACTACGATCTTGTATTTAGGCACCGTACATCCACTCTAAGAGCAGGTTTAACTATACAGCAGATCTGTGTGATGATGCCTGAAAGCTTTGTACTTTTGAAAGCTCAGCACTAGGGCCACCTGCAGAGCTTTCTGAGAAACATACACCACATCCAAAGATTGTTTTCAAAACCAATATTGGCTTCCCACAGCTAGGACCAGTTCTGCTGAATGCCAGAAGCTCCTTGTACCAGCCTCTTGTCTCCCCTTCTGCTGTGCAATATTTCTGCTGTACTTGTGGTGGCAGAGATGGAAGGGAAGTGTTATGGAGCTTTCACAAACTGCATTTTTGTCTGTCAGCAGCACCTTTTTCCTCAAGTTTACATCAAACCCAGTGCCAAGTCTGTGGCTTAAGCCCATCTCTGCACTGGACTCTCAAAGAAACTTAAAAAAAAAAAAAAAAAAA
>VWZN01012424.1:33229-44550 GCA_013396955.1 Regulus satrapa | reverse complement strand
GGTTTGTTTGGGTTTTTTTTTTTTTTTTTTTTTTTCTTTCCTTTCCACTATGCAGATACTCCAGACCTCTGCCCTGAAAGACATTAAGTCCTTGGAGTAGAGAAATGCTGGACATTGAAAGTTGATGTTCCAACAAGGGTGGAGTGTCACATATTTTGTACATTTAACAAAACTTAAATGTTCAGATGAATATTTACCAGATATTAAGATGTATGAACTACCATCAAGGAAAATTCTTCTGATGTTTGCGTGGGTTTGAATGTATGCATGCATGCTGGAATGTAATTTCCTATGCGAATTTAATATATATTGTAAGTACCTAAATCTTTTAGAAAAGTTAGGTGACTATTTTTTAAAGTAACAAGGAAATTAATTTTCTTTATAACTTCTCCATATTTACATAAACATTGTAATTGTGTCACTTTTTGGCATGTGTTATTTGGATACACCTAAAAAAAATCATTAGAAGGAAAAATAATAATTTATCTTTTCCAGGCCCAGAAATCTTTTGTTATTATATGGGGAGAGGCAGTGATTAAACAGCCTGAAACACCAATTGTGATGAAAAAACACATGTATTTAATGTACTGTCCTGCTCTTTGTATGTGTTGTAGTGTCCTACTGTTTTATTCCTTCATTTTGTCTTAATCCAAAAGCTATTAAATTCAGAGGAAAACCACCCAGTGGCCTCAGTGTGAAGTAGATCATTCTAAAAAGCTTTTAACAGTAAAAACTGATTTAATGCCTTGTGTTATAAATCTCTCTTCCACAGCAGAACTTGTAGCGTTGTCTCAATAGTACTAAACCAGAGTAAGAAAGGAAGAAAGAGGCAAATTAACTTTCAGCTGGGGAGATCTTGGAGTCTAAAATCTTCCAATAGTACTTTTTTTGTTTGTTTGTTTTTGTTTTGGCACTGTATCTACTGTATCACTGTATCCACACCATGGAGTTATAGGCAGAGGGACTGAGTTAGAGGCATAGACAAGTCACAACACAGTAGCTGTGCAAAAACAAGCAGGTTAAAAGGTAGAGATTTAAAAAACAGGTAAAATTACTCATCATAATTTTGGGGGAGAAAAAGGTCACTGCTGGGTAGGTCCATGCTGCCTTTGCAATGTTGAGTCATACAAGTTTGTAATATCATTCTGAAATCAGTGTGGATAGATTTACCAACTTCTCAGCTGTCCATGCCTTTATTCATATGTTCCACTGGGGTTTAAATTGTTAAAGAAACTGAGTCAAATTTCAAATATTTTTCTGTATGATAGATTTGATAAAAAATTGAGAAAGAAATTATTATAAATGTATGCTGGAAATCTTCCCTCAGCAGCCTGGCCATGTCACACAAAAGAAGTAGCTGTCACGGGTCATGAGACATTAATAGAATCCAAAAATAATTAAAAATTTAAATCTTTTAACTTTAATACTGTCAGTAACATGAAAGATTAGCAGGGCTTTCTACTTTGTGCTGTTAGATTCATATAACTCCAGCAATTTTGATAAGATCTCCATTCACAGATTCAGGGGGAAAAGGCCTGGAGAACAAAAAAAACCTTAATGCAGTCTTTGCACTTCTAGGACCATTTAATTTCCAGAATTTCAGCAGAGATTGAGAAAGTAATCTATTCTGAATAAAGTAATAAATTCTGAATTTACCTACCTTATTTTTTTCAGCATTTGCTGGTTACTCAGAACAGGCAAGAGGGAAGAAAAGTTTGAAAAGGACATCACTCTTTGAGCAAGGTTAGGCTTCTGTTCATGTTACTCTAATCAAGAAAGAAACCAGATTCTCCAAAACAAACTGTGTTATGCTGGAGTCTGGAGCTTTGATGGATGGTGTTCTCCATAGGTTGAGCCCTTCATGGATGGTTATATTTTGCATGAGTGAACTCACTGTACAGATGATAGAGATAAATTGTGTGCACTCATTCCACCTGGACATTCCAACTCCTTGATTTTCATTTCCATACCCTGTTCTTAAATATGCTAAATCAAGATCTCTCTGTGACGCCTCTAGAGTGCTTCCTATCACAATGGGAATTAGAATGAATTACAAAGGAAATAATTGAGTAAACTATTCTGGATTTATTCCTCCCCTCTGCTAGGGGAAGGGAGAAAGCACCAGCACAGCTGCAGCTTGCTCCTCCTGCAGCTCACACTGCTCCTATCTGACTAGTCTGGCTGGCATTTGCTTGTATGGCAGGAAAAGTTCAGGACAAGATTTTTGATTCACTTGCTTTCACACTCTGAGCATTTTTTGTCTCCCAAGTCACAGTCTCTGGTCTTCAGACAGTCTGTATGACAAATGTCTCACAGAGACTCCTTCACCTTGGGAGCTGCTGTAATGGAATTTCTATGAGCCATCTAGCACAGTCTTCAGCTAAACTTGTCTCAGGTATAGAAAGAGAGAGAAATAATAAATTACCAAGGTCCATTGACAAGTGGCAGGGACAATAGGCTGTCAGTACTATGTAACTTACCCCAGTAAAACACTTATACTTTTACCCCAGTAAAAGACTTATAAATACTGAATTTGAGAGAAATTAGGGAGCTGCTGGGAATCACAACCAACCAAACAACCAACCAAAACAAAACAAACAAACAAAACCAAAAATTATTCAGATCTTGTCCTGTCTAATGAGTCTTCAGTAAAGCAGTCTTAATTAAAGAACAAAAATACCTTAAAATGTGTTTATGGTATTTATATTTTAAGTGTAGCTCTCACTGTTATTTATGGAGAAGATAACTGAATAAAAATCAATGTAGAGGGTAACAGTATTTCTACCATCAAGAAAGAATGAAAAAATTTCTGGAAATTATATGAATATATTGTGGTGTGAGAGAAAGAACAGCACTAGAATCACAGAATCATGTATATTGGAAAAGACCTCTAAAACCTTTGAGTCCAATGATTACCCCAAATTGCTAAACTTCATAAGAAATAGGTAAATTCATTAGAAATATCGGGGTTTTATAAATTCTAGAGATTGTTAGCAATTTAATCAAAAACTTCTAAAATTTCATGAATGTTGTATATTGGATGGCCAAAAATTTCAACATAACATGGTGTGTAACCATATAAGTTAGCATACAACTGTGGTAAATGTAGCAGTCAGAAAGCTCACAAACAGAATCTAAACCAAAATGAAGTGCTTAGCAGAGATAGAGGAAATGTAAATCTGGATGTTGGCATTCATTTCCATAGTCTTTAAATAAAAGTGTTGCATAGGCAAGTAGCAGAGACGTGCAGACATGACCTTAGTCTGACAGCCATTCCCCAAAGACAGTACCTCTTCTAAGGGCAGTGCTTAAATAATGCTGCAGAACACAGTTATCTCTGGGCACATGCCTGTTTCCTGGCATGAAGCTTCAATTGTCAGCTGAAAGGGAAAGGGTGAGTAGAGACATCTGTAACTTTGATTCTATGTACCTTTTCTTTGTTTGTTTAAAGGGTCTCTTGAACAGAATTTTTGTTACTGAAAATTAAAAATCTCCATATTGTTCCATTTCAGAGTATTTGGGGGTTTTTTTACATAGCGAATACATTAAACAGTCTGTGGTATGTGCTAATGGACCATCCATGAAGTACTTGGATAATTCAAACCCAAATAGTTTTTATAGCTGATGTTGAATTTGCCTGTTGAAGTGTTTTTAATCAGTGAAGGAGTCAAGCAATTGGTACTGATGTGATTGAGGAAGACCAGCACCCAGCTGTGGTGCAGTGTAGTCATACCAGAACATGAGTAAACCCAGCTAAGTTTACATAGAACCCTAACCCCAGGTCAAGCTGTGAAAACTGCCATGGTTATTAAATGTTAGTTTGGACTTGCAAATGTTCCCTTTTGCCCTCAGTGAAAATAAGGTAGTGGGTCAAGCCTGGAAATAATTGCTGTCTAGGGCAACAGTTAAGGCTCTGAAGTGGCCTGAGGACTCACAAGGCAATAGAGGATCACAGCAATTGGTAGAGCAGCTGGCAGAGCAGCTAAGATCTCTTGTTTATTTCAAAGGACAATATATGAGATCTGGAGTGACAAATGTCACGTAATCTGCCCTGACCTAGAGTCTGACCCATGTGTCTATCAAACTTTTTGTTTCTTGGAGGTGACAAACCTTTCCAAGGTGCCATTCTGCACTGTCTTGTAGTCCTGCAGGTACCTGTGCTGTTCTTTATAAAGCAAAAATGCAGTGAGGACTCTCTGAGGGCTTGTTGTAGTAAGCTTCACGGAGTCCATAAAGTTTTGGATAGAGGAAGGAATATATTAATGCGATTTAGAAAGGGAAAGGAAGGTCACAGTGGCTCACAAGGCATCTGTGCTACCATAGAGTGAAACTAGCATGAGTTGAAATAGAAGGAAGGAAGAAAAAAAGTGTGAAGGTTATTGAGACTGATAAGTTTATCTTGGCCTCATGTAATTTCCACTCAGGGTCAACCCTTTTGTTGTCTCAGTGACAACCACACAATAGCTGTGGGATGCGGTTGGGCTGGACTTTTCCTGAATTACCTAGGGTACTCTCTCACAGAAAAATTCACAGGGAACTTGAGTCACCTTTACTTTTAATGTGATCAAGCAACAAGATATTTCCACCTAATTAAAGGAAATCACATAGCAGTTCTTACAGGAATATATGTATATATACCTCATCCACACAGTTTGTCAAATATGTCATCGTAAAGTAGAATATTCACCTGGTATCCAAAGTTCTCTCCAAGGAAAAAGAAACATTCCCATCCAAAATTATTCTAGGAAAATAAGCCTTGCCTTGCCAGTGGTAATATCAAAGACCAAATATCAACCAAGCAATGTGATACTAAATCTATTCCTTGATAGCAGCTTAATAGCTATGGATGTCATATATCTAGATTTCTGGTCCCCCACAACATCCCACTCTCTAAATTGGTGAGATATGTATTTGATGGACAGACTGCTTGGTGGATGAGGAATTGGTTGGACATTTTGGACAGTTTCATCCGGAGCATAGTGGTCAATGGCTCAATGTCCTGATGTACGTTGGGAGCCATGTTGGAATCATTACTGCTCAATATTTTCATCAGTGTTGTAGATGAAAGCATTGAGGTCACCCTCAGCAAGTTTTCAAATGAATCAAGCTGAGTGGTGCAGCTGATATGCCAAAATCATGGAATGCCATCCAGAAGGACCTGGACCAGTTTGAGCAGTGGATCAATGGGATTCTCATGAATTTCAACAAGACCAAGTACAGCATCCTGCAACTGGGCCAGGGCAACTTGTTGTATCAAGTGCAGACTGGGGTGTGAAGGGATGGAGAGCAAACCTGCCAAGAAGGACTTGATACTAGCGGTGGAATAAAAGCTAGTCATGAAGCAGCAATAAGCTCTTGCAGCCCAGAAGGACAGCCTTATCCTGGATTGCATCAAAAGAAGTGTGATCAATAAGGTTGAGGAAGATTCTTCTCCTTGACTTGTCTCTGGTGAGCCTCCATCTGGAGTAGTCAGTCTACCTCAGGTCCTGAAGAGAGGCCAGAACATATGGCTGGAACAGTTCTGCAATGAAAACAGGCTGAAAGAGTTGGAGTTGTTCAGCCCAGAGAAGACTCCTGGAAGAACCTATCGTGGCCTTTCAGTACATAAAAGGGACTTAAGAGAAAGTTGGGGAAAAAACTTTGTGACAGAACATGTGATAGGATGGGGGAGTGACAGTTTTAAACTAAGGGAAGGTAGATTTTGTCTACATGTAAGTAAGAAGTTTTTTCCACTGAGGGTGGCAAAACACTGGAACAGTTTGCCCTGAATCACTATCCCTGGAAACACTGAAGGTCAGGTTAGATGGGACCCTGAGCAAACTAGTCTTGTTGAAGACCTCTTGCCTATGGCAGGGGCATTAGACTAAATGACCTTTAAAGGTCCCTTCCAACTCCAGCTATTCTGTGGTTCTATAATAGTGTGACAGAACTCCAAAAATCAACTAAATGGGCTTTTAAAGAGCAAAGTTTCTATTTCTATTCCTACAAAGTTACTGCATACATACACTAAGTAAAGAAATATGCCTTAAAATTCTGAGGCATGTACCAGGTTATTACATTGCTCCTTTGGGTTTCTTTTTGTTTGACATTATGCATGTGCATAAATAATTCTTCAGTGCGAAGGTCATATGTGTATTCCAGCTTGATGGGGAAAAAATTAAGAAATGTATAAAGTAAATGAGTTTTGGCAACAGCTTTTCCCAAAGCCCTATTTCACATAAATTTTGTGTTCTTTGTCTGTTTTTGAAAGTGCATGTAGGAAGGAAGATCTGTTGACTATTTCATTTCATTACTGACTTTACTGGAGGAATAAGAAAATTAGGTTTTCAGCTGACTTACAGTTCCTTTTTTATTGAATTTATTTAAACTCTATATTGAAGAATTTGCTTTCAGCTGTAGTTTTAGGGCTATTCAACTTTTTTTTTTTCCAAGCATTTAACTATTCATAAATATATATATTCTATATATATATTCTATAATATTATATATATATGTAATATTTTTCTCTAGTAGGGAAAGCCACTGAGGCTTATAGCAGGTTTTTTTCGTTGTTTTGTTTTGTTTTTTAATGTAATGTTCTACCTATTATTGTATAATTTCACATGTTGGAAAGAATTTTTAAAGTATACATTGTACTTAGTAACATGCAATTATAGAACTTGGTTTAAACTATTCCTTTTCTTTTAATAATGTGTTGTGCATGGTTGTGGCTGCTGCTGTTCTGACTGCACGAACAATGGAAAGGTTGTGAGTGATCTATAATCCCAAATATGTTTGCAAAGGCTTAATTAGAGGTAATCTTTAAACAGAAGCCATATGTATTCCAAACTACATGCTGTCTTAATATAGGCAAACATACATGGATAGATACGTTCACTGAGACAAAATCCTGACCTTTATCTGTGAGATTTCTGTGATGTACACACAGAGGCACTGACACCCCAGCATTCTTCTATGGGCTGGACCAAGGATAGGACCAGAGCAGCTCCCAATCATCCCATGAATTGAATAACACACGAAGTGGCACAGGTCTCTGCTCATGGCACCAGGTTTCTCCTCACTAGAAGTGGGTGCAAGGCTGAGGTTAGGTTTGCACTCCATGATCTGAAGGTAACTAACTTCCTAAAAAAGAGAGAGCATGCTTAGTGCTAATGATTTTTTCTTTTTGTCAATGGCCAAAATATGCCTGTGTAGGCAGTCCTTAGCAAACAAAGGTATCCATGCACTGAATATATTTTTCCACACTAGGGAGGATTTAACTCTATGTCAAATGTATCATTCCTGGTTGTTCTCTCGAGTGCTGTTAAGTAACCACTAAGGACAACAGGAGTGCATTGTAGGGAAGAGGAAGAAATGAGAGGAAAAATTCTTAATCTGAGCTCCTCTTTGGAAGGGCATGGCAACTGGACATTTTTCCTTCAGGAGACTGCACTACAGGTGGCAGCCAGACAAAGGACATGCCTTGGCTGTAATCACTAGATAAATGGTGGAGATAAGCTGCTAGGAGTGCTCAGTACTACGCTACCTTTGTGTCCCAGTTCAGTCTGTGCACATTAAGCCATGTAACATTCAGCTTCAAATGAAAAGGCAGTGGGTTTATTCCATGTAGGAAACACACTAGCTGCTGTGATACACACTGAACTCTATATACAGAAGGAACAAAGGGGAAATGCTTTGTTGATACTGTTTCTTCATCTGGAAAACCTAATTCTCTGGAATACTCAACCATCTGACACATCCAAAAGGTGATGGCCAATTGTTAACAATCCTGTGAGCAACTTCACCCAGCCGTTCTCAGAAAAAGCAGTGCTGTGACGACGGAAAGGCACAGGATGTTACGGGATCCGTCTATGGCTTCTGGGATGTGGGAAGCAGAGAGCACTCAGTTTTCGGAGGATGCATGGCTGTAAACAGGAAGCTTTGCAGGGCACAGCTGAGTCCTTGGGCTTTGTGCAGGACAGGGGGAGAAATCTGCTGAAACAGGTAGTGGTAGCCAACATGGAGTTGTCAAGGCACAGTGTATTCGGATTTCCTGAAAGTACATAATTCAGCCTTGTCATTGATAGCCCGTGAGGCCAGCTTAGGCACTGTTGTGTTTTCAAACCACTGAAAAAGAGCTGAGCTCTGAAATCCAGGGGATTTTGGAAGCACACGAAAGGTAAACACCTGCTCCCCTAAGACTTTCTACTTTGGAAAGCACCTAAGTTAACAGTGAGTTGTTAAACCAGTATTATGCAGAACTACTGCCAAAAATTCATTGAATTAATTTACTACTAGTTCAATTAATTAGAGTCCAAATAATTTCAGCCAACCCCCCACATAAAAGATTTGACAAGCTGCAGGAAAATTGCACAGGGAAGGGGAAGGAATGGGGTCCCTGGAGTGCTTGAGCAGACCTTCTCTGAAACACTCAGCAGTCAAAAAACTCAAATAAAGATCACTTGTCAGAAGAACCTCATATTTTGGCTGTGCAGGGGAAAAGAGCCAGGGCACTTGCATAGCACAGATTTAACCTTCTGAGCCCTGCCCCTCCCTCTTCCTCAAAAATCATGTTGCAAAATCCATTCCCCAAATTATTCTAGTTTTGCTGGCACTAAAATGTATGAATTTAATAGGCTGACAAAGGATCATGGGAAAAGATAAGTGTTCCAGCACATCCACTATTGTGTTTTGTGGTTTGGGCAGTCACTGTTGCCAAATGACCATTAAAGAAAGCAGCACATCTGACAACAATATTATTACACAGCATTAATGAGTAGAGAAAAACACATCAGTTTTGGAGTTTGCATTTTAATCTTTACCCCAAAGATAATTTCTTAAGTCTAAGATAGGAGAATGCAGAAAGGAACTGCAAGGCTATGTCTTATAACTTTAATTGAATGCATTCACCAAAAAGCCTTGTGTTTCTAACCTTCTAAGGCAAGCAGATAAAACTCAGGAGTTTAAAAGCACCATCATCCTGAGCTGCTCACTTCTTACCCAATCTTTAATAACAAAGGCTGGCTCTGGGAATATGATCCTGCAGGTTAGAGCTGAATATGTAGAAATGCTCTGTCCTCTCACCTACAGCTCCCCTGGATCCTCCAGGGAAACCTGGCAGAAGCAGCACCTTTCCCAACAACTCAAACTTCATATTCTTTGTTGTTCTCCAGTATGACCTTTTAAGAAGGTCAGCAGTCTTTTGTTCAACCTGTGTTATAAATAAAAACTTACATTATTTGGGAGAGGAAATAACAACTAAATTTGAAAGCGATTTTTTTTTTTTTTTAAATCTAGAAGGTAGTTATCCACTATTATTTATATACTTTTCATAATAGGTTTTGAACTTGGAAATAGGAGGCAGAGAGGGGAGCAACAGATAGCCTAGGAATAGTTATAATGATTAATAATACCCAGCTTGCTGTAATAGAAACTGAGAAATATATTGTCTTTTTCAGGCAATAAATATTTTACAAAGATAACAAGTTTCTTTGAGTAGTCTATTTGGACAGATCTGTCTCCTAAAATTTGTCATACCTCTTGAAACACAGAGGTATTCCTGAAAAGTTTTTAAAAGTGTAACCCTCAGAAGAACAACAAATAGGGAGAGGGGCATGAGATAAATCCTGGAACACCAAGAACTACATAAAGTGCATATTAACCCCTGTTCCTTTCTTCAGGCTTAAGCAAATATCCAGGTACCTACAGGCTATTTTGGTATTTTCTGTACAACAGTTCTTAGTTGGTTTAGGCCCTACCAGTATCTCATTACTTACAGATGGAAGAAGGAAGGAGGTTTTTGTTCATTGAAGGAGCCTATAAATCTCTCTCTCCATGACTTCAAACACCTGGCTCTGCTTACTACCCTGACAGCTACTCCAATGCTGTTTCTAGCTCATTCTCTCCTACACTATAAAGCTTTCCTACTTTATCTCACCTGTCTCTCATAACTACTCCTTAATAGGTACCAGGTGGCTCCAGGACACTTGAGGCTGACTCTTCCTATCACAGATATTAACTCCTTTCTTGCTTGACTCGACATTAACAGTTTGTGGATTTGGATATGTTATCCTGTGATGAGACCTAAACCAAGGTGAAGGAACTGGGAAGGGTCTTATGATTCCACAAATAAGATGTTACCATCCACTTTCTTTCCACCAAAGGAGTGATCAGAGGAGTGGATTCAAAGGCATGACACCTGCATTCTGTTCTCTGTCTTACCACTGAACTACATTACAACATTGTCTTCATGGAAATGAAAATATTTGATCAATTAGAATGTTCATAAATTTAATACTGCTTTCACATAAATGACATAATACTCAATAAAGCAGTGGTATGGGAACCATTAAATATTCTGAATAAACATATCTTCAAAATTCACAGCAGCAACAAAAAAACAACACCATCAACAGAAAACAAACAAACACAACAAGAACCAAACCTAAGCCTCTAAGATAAAATGAAAAAGCATGATGTGGACTATAAAAATATAGAGATTTCTTTTCAGATAATTTTAGCAGTGATATGTTGCATTTCTAACTCTCAGCCTCCATTTCCTTGTAAATTGAGAGTAAAATTAATTTTTAATTGTGATTGTAGCTGACATATCCAGGACATAAGAGTGATTTCAGTCACACCTACAATGACCTTTGTTGGATTCAAGTGAATCCATCTATGGCATCTTTTTCTTGCTATGTTTCACCCTGTTTTGCATTTATGATGTTATGCTTAATTTTATCCTCTGAAATCAAAATGCTTCTCTCACTCTGCTATTTTAAATTGTGTTTAATGAGGATGAACTCCTGGATACACGACACACAAGAGATCTAGAAGACAAACATTTTTATACTTATATATTTAAATTTTGGTTTGTTTTTTTTTTTTCCAAAATAAATGACAGGGAAGAGAACTCCCTAAGACTAAAACAAATTAAAAAAAAAACTTGATTAAAATATTTGGCAAATCCCAAATGAGTTACAGTGAGCATTTATTCAATGTGGGTGAAGTAAAAAAAGTAGACACTTGTTGGGGGTGAATCCTTCTGCAAGCACACCAAGGGAAAGGCTGTAGTGAGATTGCCACAGTTCCCAACAGCTGCCAGTCCATGAGCTGAGCAGACTGATGTGTAGATAATGGGGTGCTTTCCTCTCCACACCAGACTCATTTCCTCCAGCTGTGAAGAGACCTATAGAATTATAGTGTCCTTGAACCCTGAGATTAAAAGTCACTGGTCTGATGAATTGTGGAGGAGATTTTTTGGCTTTGACTTCGTGGTATGAACCATCAGCTTGAACAATTTTTTTTTTTTTTTTTTTTTTTTTTTTTTTCCTTCCCCCTTT
>VWZN01012424.1:17452-32810 GCA_013396955.1 Regulus satrapa | reverse complement strand
AAAAAAAAAAAAAAAAAAAAAAAAAAAAAAAAGACAAGTTTTAAGGGACGAGAAAAGAGAACTCTAAAATCTGAAGCAGTTTAGTTCCAGCATATTATCTAATACAATGGGATTTGTGTGTATGTGTATATACATACACAGGTATGGATTTGTATGTCTTTCCGTGTCCATTTTTACCATGTCTTTAATAAAGGGCACCCAGAAGACATTATCAATTTTAGAGGAGTGGGGGGAAAAAAAGGGGGTTTTTTTTATGTTTCATATTTTTGCTAAAAGCAGATCCTCAAAATGGAATGGCATGGCTCATGATTTACTGTATATTAAAATGTGAACAAAAACATAGAAGCAGTTGATTTTTCAATTCATAGTTTAAAAAATAAAAAACTCAAGAAAGGTTTTCCTAAATGCTTGCCACAGAAATTGGGGAAAACCATCACACACCAGCAACAAATGAGTGAAGAGGGCATCACTCTCCAGACAGCTTTTGTTGTAACTTGTGCTCTTCTCTGATGCTCACAGTTAAAGGGTCTGCATAGTTATGAATTACCTGTTCTACTGTTTCCAAAATAGAACCAGCTGAAGGATTGTGCTGCTCTACGAATGTAAAATGTCTGCTGTTTGAAGTCTTTTCATACATGCGCACAAAAATTTTAGCCTTAAAAGTGTGCAGTTTAAAGATACTTTTTTCTTTTAAAAAGTACCTAAATAGCCATACTTTTAAGAATAAGAAATATAATGAGGAGTATTAAAACAACAGCCTACAACACCATAAATATTATCCTGTTTTCCTTGTAAAAAAAAGGAATTTGAGCTTTCAGCTGGTTTCCAGAGCATAAATAACATTAATGATCTATTAGGGTAATTCATCAGTACATGATAAAATATAATAAAAAAGAGATGAAAACTAATGTTTTTTGTTTTTTAAATATCAGTTTTATAAAGTACAGTTTTAAAAGTATATCACCTAGTTTACACACTAAAACAAAAATCAGTATTTTATAGCATCTGAATCTTATGTACTCTATGTTACTACTGAGAATTAAAGGAACGATAAAAATCCTCATCCAAAGTACAGAAGTCAAGCAAGCAAAACCTGAAGCAAGTCCCATGCTCCTGACCATTGAGGAGCTGGTAACACATAATATGTATGCTATTATGAAATGCTGAACAAGTCTCAGTGAGACTGTCTCCTGCCAACAAAGGACAAGCTATATTAACCACTCACTCTATAAACCTATTAGGAACACATACATCTCCCCATGCTTCTGTGCATTTTTTATTCAATTATTTGAGAAGCTGCTTCTTTCCTCAATTCCTTGCCCCAGCAGTGGGATGAAGCGAATGATCTTACAGCCTTTTGCTGTGGAAGAGCTCCTCCTGTGCCTTTCGAGGAGTGAGCTGCAGGGTCATGGACTGTCCTTCAGGAAACTTTGTTTTCTGCACTCGCAATATTTACTTGAAGACGACAAGTCCATCCTTCCAACAGGATGTAAGTGATGTGGGAGTCACACAGTATGAAATACAGTTGGTAATTGAAGCCAGTCCTGCTTAGAGCTTTGAAAGAAAGCACGAAGCCTTGCATTCAAGTGAGTTGGCAATAAGGCACCAGTGGAGAGAAAAAAGACAGACCCTCATGTTCTATGTGGTCTGTGTCACTGGGTAGATGGGTTGATGTGATTTGAAACAGCCGTAAATGTGATCTGAATGGTGCAGAATTCTGATTGCTGTTTCAGTCTCTGGCTTTTCTCTGTGGTCTCACATCAAGGCAAGATAGTGCAAAGCAGGAAAGAAATCCATGGACAATAACGAATTTGGGTCCAGGAACAGGGGTCCAAATCTCAGCTGACGGTTCTTACATATATAATGAGAATACTTGTCACCTCTTTTCAGACTTTTATGCAGGCAGTCTATAAAAACTTACACAGAGAAAAGAGTAATTCTTTCTCTAGTGAAGATTCTCTTCTGAAAAAATGCGGTGCAGTTTTTAGTGTCACTTGTATATATGCTGCATATCACCTACATGATGTTTATTGCTCCATTTATTGCCTTGCTGAAAGCACTAGCTGTTCAGAGTAATTCAAAATTAATGTAAAACCTTAACCACAATCTTATGCTTCTGAGAAGACACTAAATACATAGAGGAAAGGTTATACTTTTTCTTCATTCTGACTGGTCTTAACTCCTCCACTGAGATGAGCAACTTGCTCTCAGGGCTTGACCTTCCAACTCACTGAAGTCACTGTGCTCCATAAACATATCACAGTCTACTTTCAGAAAAACACACTGGTGTATACATGTGTCCAGTGGAACTGTTATTCACAAAAGGATTTTTACAGACTTGGAGTACTTGATAAATTATAGGTAGTCCCATAGACCATTTAGTTGTTATAGGCAAGCCTGAAATGAGGAGCTTTCCTGGATCAGGTGTTGCCTGTCTAAAGAAAAGACGTCAGCTAAACTAACGCTGGCTCTTCAAACATCTTTGTTTAAAGTGTGCCATACTGCTGGAGTAGTGGTTCTGACAGCTGAGGCAGATGGAATTGAAAATGTCAGGGTTTCCAACCTGCTTCCAGTGTCCGTTCCTTGGCTTACTTTACCCTTTGTAGCATGAGTGAAATTCTCCACATCTACAGTGCAGATCCAGGAGGCTCCAGGACAGTCACCAAATGTGAGGGATTCATATTTCCAAGCCTGGGTACTGACATGATCTAGGCCTTAATGCTTTTAACAAAGGCATTCAGACAAACCCATCTGAAGTGATAATAAAAGGGGAATCTGCATCTGCAGAGCAACTGTGTGGAGCTTTTCAAAAAGTGTGTTTCTCGCTATGATGAATAAAGTCTCAGAGAAACTTACAGAAAGGCAAGAAAGAAAAACCACTCTTTTTTTCTCTACATACTCCTTTGTTGTAATGACTAATCTTGATGAAATATGTATTTTCCATTTTTCAGTGGTTTCTCTCCTATTTTTCATAGGGAGATCAACAGTGACTTAGGTACATCTGCAGCTATTTCTTTTCTCTCAGATAGTATTTGTTTTATTTAAATGGAAACCCACGCTCTATCTGGTTTGCTGAGACAGCTGCTCCCTTGTGATTGATAGCATTTGCCTTTCATATTTGCATACCTGTGGCTGATGTCTCCTGTCTTGCATGACATCAAAGGGAAACAGCATTGGCTGGCATCTTAATTCATGGCTCACCTTCTCTGTGTTTGGCTGGGCCAGGAGCACTGGACTTGCTGAGTTTTCTTCCAGTGGCTATGTGTGTGCTGAGCGATCTTGGCCACTTGCATCCCCCCACACAGGGAAGGTTGCCTGCTTTCGGGGGTGTTCCTCTGCTTTCATCTTCTGATATCCTCGAGATAAGACTGGGCACGTGACAGTGTGTTATTTTTGCTAAGCCTTTAGTGATGTGCAACACTTTTATTGGGGTTGGGCTAGTGTGGGGGTGAAGACCTCAGGTCTGTTCAAAGATTCAGGTCACATGACAATGACTGAGCTTGTCAAGGCTTGTATAAACCAGGGTCTGATGTGATATAAAGTGAATTGAGTGTTAATTGTGCACTCAGATGTTGAAAAGAGATTTCCAGGAAATGTCAGGATTATATTTTTGTTTATATTTTGGTAATGTGTCAGGTACCAGCAATAACTTAAGCTTCTTCCCAGAGACGAATGTGTTCTATGAAAAACCCTAGAGCACCACAAAAGAGGTTTGAAAGAAAGGAAATAGTGCTCCTATGCTGCCAAGCTATTCTAGGGGAAAGAACCAACCCAGTCACTAAACTGAGTGCACCGCAGCCATAGGCAACAAGATATCTTGCTGTTCCCAGAGAGCATCTTCTTTAGAGTGGAGTTCAGCATATGAATTTTGTGCCTAAATCCCCTTAGTGTGAGACACAAGATCCAGCAAAGAGATTTAGAATAATCTTATATAATATTTCAGGGAAGTGTTTCTCTAGGGAAGAAAAATCTTTAACTAATGCCCTGTCTACTGAATGAGGGTCCTGCACCTGTGTGAAGGAAACCCAGATATCAAACAGGCTGGCTGGAGAATGGGGTAAGATGAGCCCTGAAGAGAAGGATTTGGGGGTATCGCTTGATGGAAAGCTCAACTTGAGCTGGCAAGGCACACTGCTAGTCCAGAAAGCCAACATCCTCGGCTACATCCAAATCTGCATGGCCAGAAGGTCAAGGTGATTCTTTCCCTCTACTCTGCTTTGTGAGACCCCACCTGGAGTACTGCATCCAGCTCTGGGGCCACCAGTATAAGAAGGACATGGATCTGCTGGAGTGGATCTAGAGAAGTGCCACAAAAATGATCAGAGGACTGGAGCACGTGTCTTGTGAAGACAAAATGACAGAGTTGGGGTTGTTTGGAGAAGACAAGGTTCAGGGAAGACCTTGTCTTGTAGTAGCCTTCCAGTATCTAAAGGGGGCTTACTAGAGAGATGGAGAGTGACTTCTTACCAGGCTCTGTAGTGGTGGGACAAGGAATAATGGATTTAAACAGAAAGAGGGTAGATTTAGATGAGAAATTAGAGAGAAATAATTTCCTATAAAGGATAGTGAGGCACCGGAAGAGGTTGCCCAGAGAAGCTGTGGACACCCCACCCCAGAATTGTTCAAGGTCAGTTTACATGGAGCTCTGAGCAACCTGGTCTACCCATGGCAGAGGGTTTGGAAAGATATGATCTTTAAGATTCCTTCCTACTCAAACAATTGTGCAGACCTAAGATGATGGATGAATGGATCTCTCTCTATTCTAGGCTGACTGCCTGTATGGCTACTTCCCCTCAAAAAGATGCCAGGGATGGTAGGTGGTAAGCAGAAAACATGTCAAGCACCTTGCATCTCTGGTCTCTACCTGCTCCTTAGCTTCAGGAGGTTTGACTCCACAGTACAAGATAATAAAAGAGTAAATTTTATGACATTTTCTGTGTGAAAACACTGTTCATATCTCCAAGACGAGTCAGAACAAATTGGAATTAGAAAGGCAGCATTTCTAGTCCCTGTGCTTGCTGATAGGGAAGAGACTTTCTGTTCTGTTGGATACATTAGATTTTTCAAGCAGTGATATGGTCCAGAATACACAGTCTTGATGGAAAACTGTAGCTGAGACAGATAAACTGAAGACAGATAAACTTCAGACTGTGAAGGCTAAGTTCTTATAAATACTGCTTAACTATCACATTGAAGCCTGCACTAAACTCAGTCTGGAGAGGAAATTTCAGATCTAGGCACTTCCTACTGGCTTTTTGAAGCGTCCCAGTTCCGGGTTGGGACTGCTGAGTATGCCAGTGCAGAAGCTTAATTCCATCAAGTAAGAGATGTTTCACACAACCACTTGTAAAAGTGAGGGAGCTCTGCATAATCAGTAGAACTTCTGGAGCTGTGAGGCTGCCTCATAGGTTCTACTATACTGTTACAGCATCTTAACTCCTTCTGTTAAAAGTTCACTTCTGCAATTAAATTAATAAAAAAGTTCCATTAGAAGAAATTTGAAATTTTCTGAGAGGATACCAGCAAATTACTTTAAGCACAGAATCAGTTATCCCCAAGAAAAAAACCCCAAAATCTTGATCAAATCTATTATTATTTCTACAGAAGCTATTGGAGTGCAGCATTTTAAAAGTTTTTAAAAGTTATGCTTTCCTACAAAAGATCTAAAATATATGTTTGAGATGCAATTGATAATGCATTCACAACCAAAGAGACTTGGATGGCATTGTTAGTTTCTTATAATCATGGAGTATAAAACTAGGAAATCAGTGCTCTGTGGACAAATATATGGTCTTCCTGTTTTTTCTGCTGCTAAAGTCTTGGGCTTTTAGTTGCACAGAATCAGGTTTGGCTAGGAAAACAATGAGGTTTGCCTAGTAGTAAGTGGAAAGATTTTGGTTTAGATTTTGTGTTTGTGTAATCTGAGATTTTTGGTTGAAACTTTCAGGATGCAAAAACTATGTGAGAAAGCAAGCCTCTTTACTTTTGGTAATATCTTCACACAGACCACCACTGATTAAGGACCTTTTCCTGTCTTCTAATAGCTGTTGCAATTTATGAGAGAAATACAATTGTTATCTGCTGAATTCTAGCTGGAGAAAGCTCTCAAAGATGCACCTCCCTGGTGATCCACTTCAAGGCTGACCACAGCAAAATACAGAGCTGCTCACTCTGCCAAGACTGTGGGATTCTTCAAGGTTAGTCTCAGAAAATGTTCCTTTGTCCTCTTGGTGCCCTTACCGGAGTTCTGAGATAAATATATCTGGTTTCCAAGATTCTGTTCATAAACATAAACTTCACTTTACATTTTGTAAAAATAGAGGAAAAAAAAATACCATATTCCAAGAAACCGCAAGAGAAACCAAGAGAGCATGTTACCAGAAGAAAAAAAACATACCATCTCCACAAGAATATTGGTCTTGGCATTGAAATGCAGTATCACTGATCTTGTTAAAATATCTAAAATTACTGTTCCATCAGTATTATTACCTGTAGGGGAGGAGAAAGAGAGAAGAAGTTTATGGCATAGCACATAAAGACAAGCTGTCAGAAAAATTGTTACAGATAAGGGTAGAATTTTAAAAATTTGGATTATCTGATCCGATTTATCCCTTTTAAGTCAGAAATTAAGTCCAAGCAAGTCACGTCATCCACCTTCTCCTTCAACAATAAAAAACCCAGGCAGTCCCATATTGGGATTTACCACATCAGTTCTAAACACGATTTACTCTTGGGAAAAGCCTGTTTGTACCTCTTGAGTCTAGGTGGCTAATGTAGCCTGGATGACCAGCTTTTAATTAAGTATTTTAAAATATCTTAAGTACAATAAAATGAATCTTACCTGGATGATTCTGGAGAGTTCACATTTCTTCCTACCAGTGGCATTTAGCAATCAAATTAACTTGATGAAGTAGGTTCAGTTGTACAGTAAGCAGTTTAACACAGAGAAATGCACAGTCATTCATTTAAGCATATTCAGTATTTATTAGAAGAGGGATTATGACCAGCAAAGTAGTGATATTGATAGGAATTTCCTGTTCCGTGGTAGGTAACACATTAAACCTGAATTCCTACCAGAAAAAAACACTTCGGGAGTAAACATCAGTTTTAAATATATATGCAAATTAGTACCTTTAAAGAGTAGCAGATGATATTATCTCTTTATAGAATATTACTGAGCCCATTACTGCTGTTTCCAGGTCTTTTACCTTTCCTACCTTTGTTTAACCTTTCCTAACCTACAGAAAGGTTAAACAAAGCTGAAGCTAACAATGCTTGCATTACTGAGTAACAAATACCATGCTGTAAGACTCGGGGTTTTTTTGTGTGTTTTTAGTTGATCCCGAATTTGATTAAAAGATTACTTCCTCACCTTCACTGAGAAACAAGGAGGAAAATTAAACAGTGAGCAAAGGTCAAAGCGAAACTTTGTAACAGCAAAATACTTTTGCCAGTTAATTTACCACTGTTTCTTTTGGGCTAGTTTATTTGATATTTGGCAGATTTCCAATGGCTGGTTTTTCTTAAGAAAGGGCTGATAAAATGGCAGAGATATTAGAAAATATATTAATCATATCCTTTTACAAAAGTGGGGAGACTGTTTTGCAGTCTAGCATTTGTATGCATTCATTTATCCAGAAAAATAAGACTAGTACCAGGCTGGTTCTAAACTTCTAAAAAGCTTTGGTAATTAAAGGCTTACTTCAGATCTGAACTGTCTAAAATTTTCTCACTTCTCTGCGCTCACCTCTCAAATTCCAGTGGAAATGTCCTCACTGTAGGTTTTTACTATTTCCGTAATGTGCTTTGGTGCTACAATGTTGAGAAATCCTCTTGTTCAGCTGTGCAGAAAGCAGATGCCAAAGAGCACCGCTCCCATCCCCTCTCTGCCCCATCATCTAGATCATTGTCAGGAAAAGTGTGCATATCTGGAGGGAGTGTCCTTTCCTGGGGGATTAGAGCATCTTGTTTTAACATCAAAAAATGAATAATTGTGTGCATGTATGTAGATAGATAGATAGATAGGTAGATGATAGATAGATAGATAGATAGATAGATAGATAGATAGATAGATAGATAGATAGATAGATTAGATAGATAGAAACATGTAAGTGTATGAACTTACTGGTATTAGTAGCTCCTCACTGGAAAGATAGGACAATAAACATTACTTTCAAATCTTGCATATTCCTCAATTAAATAATGTAGTGACGCTGTGAAACAGATATATTTTCATCATTGTAATCTATCAACAATGTCTTGGAGTAAATATTTAAAAGCAGAGAGAAGGGCAGGGATTACTTCCATTCTAAGGGCCCTTTCTCAGCCAACTTTTCTGGGATCATTTTCAACATGATAAATCTATCTTTCTTTGTAAAACTATGCTGGCATTGAAGATTTTAACTCATTTATCTAGCATACAATCATATTTTTTACTGTATTTCTTAATAAATAAACTTTTATCTAAATAATGCTAAATAAAACACAAATCAGCACATATTTTTGAACTAAGTAAAGGGATAGTAAGGAAAGGGCATTTAAAGAGTCCTAATTCACTTGCAAGACAAGAGGAAAAATGAAGGGCAAGAGAAAAAAGAGGAGATTGCTGTAAATTTTAATTTTTTTTTTTAAAGGGTCTAATTTAAGTCCCATGCATATCAGTCAGATTCTTTTTTATGGTTTTGAGATATGGACCACAGATAAAACTTCCAGAAAGATTGTACTGTGTGTTTCTTCCCAGATGGTAATAAGTTCTTTTCCGATTTATATCCTAAATTAACATCACCAACAAAAATAGCCCAGCATGACATCTGCAAAGGTCAGGGACAGAAATCCCCTCTATTGGGAGGTTTGCGAGGTCGCCTGCACGTGGTGAACATCCTGATCAGTCACAAGGGGAGTGAACATGTAGCTCAGCTTCCTATGTGCTTCATCAGCTATTGTTCTAAACACAATTAGCTGATAAAATGATTTCTCCAGTAAAACAAGTAGAACATGTTGAGTGACAGGAGAGATGAAAAAGGTGAAAAAGTATATTTTCTATATACTAAGTGCATTTTTCTCCTGCTAATAACAATTTCAGAAACAAGACACATAAAAAAATTCTTTTATTTTATTTGACAAAAGGAAAGTCAAAGTTTGTTGTTGTTGTTGTTTTTCTATCTCCCCCTCTCCATAGCAATGATTATGCTTGCTAGATGTCTGTTCCTTTATTATCAGCCAAAGACAGATAAGGCAAACATGTAACATCCACGGTGTTGCTGGCATTCACTGGAACTAAATGTTTATTTGAAGGACACTGCAGAGTTTCTTCTACTGGTCTTAGTATCCATGCTGAATTAAAATCCTAAGCACTTACAAATGAGGAGATTAATTTGCTCTACAACTGTTTGCTGCTTCAGGACGATGGCAACAACATGATTCATGTGGTTATATGTTGACCTTAGACACTGACCTCTCAGCCAACTGAGCCAAATTCTCCAACTGTGAAGAACTAATAGAAATTCTTTACTGCCAAAGGATTGTCACTGGCAAAAATGTAGTCTTAGGCTTCTAAGAAGTCCTTCCGCTAAAAATACCTGAGAGTGTACAGGTATTCTCAGTCAGGAAAACACAAAATGAGGAGGGTAAAATTTATTTGACTTGAATAAGAAGCTACCAGAACCTACATTGTCAGGAACTTGTTTGCAAAAGCTTGAGAACTTAAACATAGTTACTGTTATGATTTTTACTGCTTCCTGTTTAAAGGCAAGACAAGAAGTGGAAATTGCTCAAAAATATCTTCTTGGAAGTTGCTTCCATACCAGACTGAGTGTGTTTTTACAATATTTCCAGTCCCATTTTCTGTATCAACAAATTCTCATAAACTTGAACAGTATGTTGCTGATTAGAACCACACCAGACTTGCAAACCTTGCATCCACTTGCAAATACAATTTTAATCTTTCAGCCTCAAAGTGTAACTGACAAGTCAAAAGCAACAGATAAGTACAAGTCCTTGGGGGTATCAGGATGGATGATAAAGTTTTTTCAACACAAATAGTGGTTGCTCATTTAGCCCTAGCCTGAAACATACATGGGGTTTTTTGCATTTTCTGAGTGTTTGGCTGGTTGCTAAAAATGCTTTATCCTGAAAAAAAGTATTTTATTTCTGGAGAATGATGTTTTAAAATATTTGCTTTTCAATTACAAAACTGTATAATATGACCATAATTAATAGATTCATAAAACTGAGCGAAGAGATTTGTATAAATCACCAATAATATCTGGCAAGATAATATAGGAGAAGATATAAGCAGAGATGTAGGAAATTAATTGTCCTTTAGGGACATTTTTATGTTCACAATTATCAGAGAGGCAGTATGGCCCATATAATCCACCTAAACCTCATTGCATCACTGAGAATCAAACAGGACTGACTCAAAGACCTGTCCATCCCACAGTACTATTTTCTTCATCAGCATGAAATTCCAATTGTCTATTTTTAGAGAATTTTCCACTGTGCATCTCTTCAGGACACTGAGGCAAACTCAGTTCAAAGTGCATGGTAAACCAAGGAGAAATACAGAGAAACACACACCAATATGGTTCTGATGACTGCTGTACGTATGCTGTGACAACTAATGACACCCACACACTAGCCTTGTCCTAGAGCTTGCTGCCTATGAAGATGCACAATGTTTTAATGGACCTGAACAAGAACCACTGTTATCACATTTTTCTCTGTCCACAAACCCTCTTCTTTCATTCTCTTTGCTCTTATTTGTTTTCCTGCATCCTCCACCAGAGCAATATATTTGGGGTTTGAGTTCCATGGCTGCTGCTTCATGGTATTTGTGGTAAAAACCAGGTTTGAAAGCTGTCTTAATATTCATTCAGCTNGGGGGAGAACCCCAACAAAACCTAAATGTCTGAAGTGAAATCTTTTGGCAGGCTGACTTTATTCAGCATTTGTTTGTTCAGTTCTGATGCCCAACCAGGCATAATAATCACTAGAGTGACTTTGGAGGATTAAAGTCTTAAGGCCTAGTGGATTAATATGTTCAAACCTACATCTTTCAGCTGTCAGATAGAAGAAGGGTTGCTTCAGGAGCAGAAATTTTTTGTAAATGCTTGCATGCAGAGAGCCCAATTTGTCAAAGTATTGAGCAGCTCCCAAGAATTAACAAATTTATCTTCCAGGCTGCCTGGAGAAGTGGAGAAGGATTATCTCCAGTTTATAGTTATGGAAGCAAAGCACAGACGGATTAAATTACTTGTTTCAGGTCACATACAGGGCACTCAGGCTGCAGGGGCACTTGATAATTTGGAGCAGAAACAAAATAAAGTGGTCCTATGAGTTTCTTTACTAAGAAAATGGCCCCATGAGCTTCTTCACTTCCCCACCTTTTACAAGGTGAGGAAAACACCTTTGTGCCTTTGCCTACTGAAAGTTTTGGGAAGGTTTTGGTGAACTCCAGACCCCCTGATCTCTCCATCAAGGACTTTTATTAATGGTGCTGATATTAGCCATTAAAAACAGCAGAGCAAGGCATTGGCTTGATGCCCTGGATGTAAAGAGGTACATCTTGGCTGAAAGAGGTGAACTGGGCAGTTCACCAGAAGGTTTTGATTACTGCCTCAGCCCACAGGTTTTCTTCAGTTAGACCTGTTAAGGGAAGGAATGTTAAGTAATTGGTATAGACCAAAGCCTCTGGGGAAACTAAACTGGAGGAGTTAATCTCAAGAATTCTGCACGTCATACATGAATTGCGGCACTGGTTTTTAGTGCTGTGAGTAAGGGAATTATGCTGAAGTGCTGAAAATGTATTTTTATCATTGTCAGTCAAAATTATATCCTTCCTACTTTTGAAATAGTTGACAAAACCTGGTATTCATTCTGAAAACTCTCGAGATCAGGCATCTTTTTTTCACATTGTCATTGTCTTGCTCTTTCTAGTGGTTGTTGAGATTACTTCAAATTATTTGGAAGATTTAGAATCTTCTACTAGAAAAGAAGCATGGGAGATGTACCAAATATACATGCTGTAGCTAGTTAACAATCTATTCTTTCAAATCTAAAATATGCAAGAGTTTTCAGGGCATCTTTTAAAAATATGTGTACAAAATGAGTTAATTGAGATACTACATATTATGAAAAGAAAATAGAAAAGAAAAAAAGAAGGAAATCCTGAGTTTGGATATTTACAACCTTTTGTCACCAGAAACTCCTGTGCGGACGGACACATACAGTCCTGTTGACATTGTAAAACTTCCTCTCCCATCTTTCTGTGAGAATGCCAAAAAGGAAACAAAATCATCTGGATTAGCTGGAAGCGAAGGGCCTTAACATTTCTCTCTGTATTAATGAGTTAAAACTTGAGAACACACTGATAACACTCTGCTAATGCTGCCCTTTTTGAAGGGTGCTCTGGTAACACTAGGAGAATTTACAAATATTTCATTTCAGTTCCTACAAGTGATAAAAACATAGATAAGAATACTCATCATAATTTGAAGCTGAGAAAAGAGTCTTACATCTCTCTTCCTACTTTTCATTTGTTTTCTTTTCTTCTAACTTTACCTACCCTCATAGGCATGAAGTCATGTACCTGGATGTGCAGTTTCCCTCCTAAAACAAACTCAGATCTGTTTTTTTCCTGACTATCACAATAGTAGAGTGAAGCAAAAAGCCATGAACATTCCCCATAGTGTGATGGTTGCCTAATCTTTAGAAACATCAATAGTCTGTATAAGAGGTTCATAAAACAACTTGTCTCACATCAGGTAAGATACACCCAGGGAAAAGTATAATCTTAGGAAGGTAATATATTAACCTTGTCTTCTAATATGCTAATCACAGGAAAAGTGAAAACTACATGTTCTGACCCATCCACACTTGTCTGGGTCAGAAACTCTTATGGTTTCTGGGAGTGCTTTTTGGGGCTTCCTTTAAAAAGTCAGTGCTTTAATATATGTACAGCAATGTAGCAGGGCTGAACTGTTTTTCCTTCACATGTGCAGGTAAGTGGTACTTAAAAATGTGGAAGGAGGTGAGCAGTGGAAAATTTTCTTGTGACTAAATGTCGTGCAGGGGTTAAAGATGTTCCCAGTAATGCAGCACTGGATTGCTTTTAAGGATTTGTCTTTGCTATGGGTAACTTCACTCTCTACCTTTTGCATTAAGCTGTTTTTGAAAGGTGTTTGTTAAGTTTTATACAGGTGTTGGAGAGACAATGGAGCCATGCAGCTCTTCATTTACACAGGCTCCCTACTTTTTGCCTCACAGATGCCCTCAAAGCCAAAATTCACTGCATGCATGCAGAAAATTGTCCTGCAGTCTGGATCCTACCCCTTGGAACACATGGCACTTGTTGCATTTAAGCATAGTATGGCACTCATTGCATTTAAACACACTGCACTGCACTGAAAGTCTTTAGTCTGACTGCAAAGAAGTCGTGCAGTAGGAATGAAGGCAAGTAACAGAGCCCCTCTCTCCACCTTCCATCAAATTTTGCCCAGATGTAGCCACGATTTTATCCCTCAAATTGCTATGTCTTTGATCAATGCTAGTGAGCAGGGTGTATCTCTCAAACAATGCTTAACAGCAAGGGTATCAGAGTTCCATTTTTTTGTCTCAATATAAATCTACAAGCATGGAAGAAAAAAAAAATAGGAAGGATGGAAGTTTCCTCCTCTACCAATTTCATCTCAAAGATGACACCAAGAGGGTATACTGATAAATTATATATTATTTTGTAGTGTATAGATCATTTTTCAAAGAGAAAAGCAGTCCACATAGTCATTTATTCACATCTGGATGCAACTTTTGGGTCTGACTGAAAATCACCTAAGCTTCTTTATGGAGTTAGGAATTATTCCAATGCATATGTAAAGGGATGCTGCTTCACTTTGGTGTTGTTTCTTTTTTAAAAGGCTTTGTAATATCCTGCATTTTTTCCATTAAAAAAGTGAAATCAATTTACATTTAAATGTGTCCCCTTGGCAATACTGTACTTTTGCCAGTACTAAGATTATGTGAGCATGTCTGGAGCTTACTGGTGTGTTTTCTGGACAAACAGAGGCTTGTAAGAAACAGAAATGGCTGAAAACAGTTGATTCCTCTTTATTGTTTCAAATGAGCCTGTTGCTCTAAATAATAATATGTATGTGTTGTGTATTAAAAAGTGTCCTCCCTCTCTCTCTCCCTCCCTCCCTCCCTCCCTCCAGATTTTAGACATCAAATTTTTCATTGGAAATCGCTTATGTGATAATGTGCTCTCAACCTGTTCTGAATGCAGAGTAATTGCAACTATCAAATGAATCACAAAGGGCCAAATTTGAACTGAAATATGTTTCCAGGATGGTTCCACTAGTGGAAAATGATTTCACTAGTGAGCTGCACTATATATCACTTAAACATAAATTTTAAATCATGAACTCTTATCAGGCTCTGACTATGAGGCAGTGCCGTATTGACAAACTTTTCTCTCAGTCCACTGAAATACATTCGCATGCATATATCAGAATTTTTTTACTTACATTAGGAAACAAAAATATTTTACTAGTCACTGAAGGTCTGTTTGGAAATATGCATTTATATTACTATATTTTGGATTATGTCCTCTTTTATCCTTCAAAGAATCTCTAGAAAGGTCAAGGCTTATGTCTGGGGATGAAAAAAGACAAACAGATAAATTTTTGGGCAGTGATTTCATAGACTATAGAAGTTGAGGGCTGAAGAGTAAGGTATATATGCTTGTTTTCTTCCCCTTTTTTTTTGTTTTTATACTGATCTTGCTTGTCCCTATGCTTGCTGTAATTAACCTTTCAGCAAAAGAGAATGGTGTGTGACAACACAATGTAGTTACAGTAAGAAGGGTGAGAACAATTCCTTTCCAAAAGCACCTAAATGTAAATATAAACATAAACTCTAAAGAACTCAGACCATCTAGAGCCCTTTACAGTAGTTTAACAGCCTCCATGAGAGAAAGTTTTCAGGTTGGTTCTCAGACCCAAACTTTTCAGGTTGGACAGGAGTCTGTGGATCAAGTTTCCACCTGGGCATGCTTTTAGGATGATGGATTATCGAACTAATTACATTACTTCTGTCTCTCCTCATTTTTCACCAACTACAAATATCCATGCATCATAAGGAATCCCAGTTGGGTGCAAACAAAATCAATTAGCACAGTTTGTTGTGCTATGTAATTAAACAAACACTGAAATTGTCTGGAATTGATGAAAGTAAGAGGAAATGGAGCCTAGCAGATAGAGTCATATGTTTTCACTGCTGCCAAGGTAAAATGTTAAAGAATGCTAAATAGCCAAAAAGGACTGAGGAGAAAAACTTGAGAAATGGATTCTGCTTCTGGCAAATT
>VWZN01012423.1:3903-26496 GCA_013396955.1 Regulus satrapa | reverse complement strand
TAGCATAAAGCACAAACTTACCATAGCCATTTACTTGTCCTCCACTATGGCCTGTTTACATCAGAATTCTTGTTCTGTGGACAAAATGCATAGATAATGACCACATGGAAATTCTGAGTAGACATTTTTGAATTTCAGATTGTGCTAAACCCAAGGCAGAATGACATGAAGTTGTTTTAAAAAAATTATTTATATTTANAAAAAAAAAAAAAGACAGAAGATGGGACTTTGTGTCTGAGGGATTTTTCAGCTCAGATGCATTTCCCTTTTTATATGACTCTCATATCTCACTATGAAATTGCTCTTAAATAAGACAATGGTTTCTTTCCCCATTAAACAAAAACAAATAGGAAAATATTTTCATGAGAGTGAACCTACTGATTACCAACCTGAAATGTAGGTTCCAAGTCATTTTCTAGATATATTATTTTCTGCCAAAATTGATTTGGACAAAACCCATAGTAATTACCTAATACGTGGTTAGCAATTTTCCATCTCATTACACAAACCTTGTATCTTATTACCCATTTAAATGAATACCTGTTAAGTGATCAGACCTGTACAACTCAAACAATTTTTCGATCCATCAGGCCAAAACAAATAGGGTACTTCAATAAAGTCTTTACAACAGAATACCACGATATAAGATACAATAAAAATAGGATTTATCAGTGTAATGCATCAGCTGAATGAATATAAAACTTTATAACAGAATCAAAATTACTTTTTGGGATGTCGCATGACTATACCATAACCCTAATCTTTCAAAATCCCAAGGAGCTCTGAGGAGGCATTTTGTATGATCCAATAAGAACCGTGCAACTCTGGGATGCATCAAAATGAAAGACACCTAGCACTTATACAGGCCTAATACATAGTGCATGAAAACTTGTTATTTTCAACCTGTAATGTTGCCCTGCTTTTGTGTAATCAGAGGTACATATTGAAAATAGAATAAACATATTCATCCCAGAGTATGTGCTGTCTTTTAAACAGCTGCTTTTCAAATCACATATGATGTTTGGTATTGGAAAAGGGAAAAGAGCATTGTAACATGATTCAAGCTTAAAATGAACAGTTAAACTTCAAGACTGGGATGATTAAGTCAAATTCAATTCTGCTACAGTTGAGCATACTGGGACATTTTTCTACCTATTTAGAGTTTTAAAGCAGAGTAACAGGGTATGTAAATTGACAGCTTGGTCAGTATATCCACAGGATGTGGCTCTATAGCTTTTGCTGCTTTATTATTTTCACAGTCATAAATAAGTGATTTACAGAGCATCACAATCAGTACATATTTGGCATATAATTAGAGGAGATATTATAACAATCCCAGAACACTTCAGAAAAGAAAACCAAAAACAAACAAACAAACAAAAAAAAAGCAACCAAAAAAAAAAAAAAAAAAACCAAAACCAAACCACCAGAAATTAATTACAGGAGAGGTAATATTCAGAAAAAAAAAAATTCCACAAAATAAATAGTCCTTATTATTTGTAAATAAAAGGTAATGAACAGCATTTTGGAACCCACCTAACTTCATAAATTTTGCTCAGTTTCTAGACTTTTCAAGTAGTCAAAATCTGGTTCAAGAGTCTGGAATGTACTGTAAATATTATATTCTTCCTTAGAATAAAGACTGCTTTTATTCTGCAAGAAAACTTAATATTTATTGAAGCTGATGCTACCTAGTTCATTAGGATTTGTACATACACAGTAATGACTAGTTATTTTCATTAGAAAATGAACTTTTTATACAGCTTTATTTTTATAATACCATACATAGTTTAGCATTAATATCATGTACACAGACTTTCTGTGTAGAAAAATAGATCTTCATATATATAAATATGAGTTTATCCGTAGAACACAGAATATCAAAACAATGTAGAGGTCTCCCGTCTGCAGAATGCTTCCTGGGTTTCCTTGGAAGGGTTCTAGCTAGACTCAGCTGCCTCTCCAAGTGCTTTCAACAGAACTGGAGCAGAGAAGTTAGCTACGTCAGAAAACCTAATCCACCAATTTCATGTGATTAATTTCTGCACTTCATCTAATCTCCTTTGCTTTCCATTATGCTATTTCTCACTGCAATCATGGTGTAGCAGACACAGAACTATGAACTCCTGCTGTTTCCCAATGATCAAAAAAACTAAATGAGAACAGAGTCAATAGAGAGGTGGAAAATGCAAATTCATGTCTTGGCTGCAGTGAGTTCTTAACTGAATATAGAATGCAGCATAAAGTGAAAAGCCTAAGCATATTGTTAAGGTCTGGTTATTGAGAGATGCCTCTGAACAAATTAAGGTGCAAATTAGACCATTAGAAGTCAATAATGTGGATTTTACTTAACAGTAAATGTGAGGTAGAGAGATAGAGGGAAATAGAAAGGGGAAAAAAAGAGACAGAATTAGATCAAGCAGAAGATATTATCATCCACAGATCCAGAAGTGTGTATGTGTGTGTGTCTGTCTGTGTGTGTGTGTGTATATATCCATTAGTATATGGGATAAATTTACCAGTATCCTTCAGCTAGACTTCTTTGTGGTGGGGATCCCCAAGATAGTTCAAAACTTTTTACTATTTATGCACTTTAGCAAACAAAGTCATGCTTATTTGCCACATTGTTGTCTTATTTTACTGGTTAAATGATTCCCTCACTTCTAATGCTAAACAGTCCCATGCTCAATGTTTGGAGTTGGTGGGTTATGAGTTGTGGGTTGTGATGTCCCCCGTCAGAATTACCTTTTACCCAGCCTGAGCTGATTTCAGTGGACTTGTCGCCATAATTGGCTAACTTGGCTTTCCTTGTGGCCATAAATTCTGCATTCTTTATGGCCATTATCAGTCATATATTCCTCTCCCCTACTTTGTTAACTTCCCCCTTTGTCTGAGAAAGCCTTTAGACAATAAATCCACCTCTAACATATCCCAAGTTCCCATCACATGGGTTTTTAATTTGGAGTCCAAGCTCCATTAAGTTGTCTTCGGGGAGAAGCTTGGGCTGTCCCAGATGACACCTGTCCTAAAACTTGGTGTGATTCTTGTCTGACTGCTGATATATGTCTGAGCAGTTGTTTCTTTACGCAGTTTGCCACAGTAGGAATTTTTGTCTGGATGTGTTACCCAGGATGTGCCATTCTGACACCCCATTGTGTGCTGATCTCATGGCAAAGTCCTTCTTTGGCCTTTACAGTGCTTGAGACAGACAACTGTGATCTTTAAGTCCTTACAGTCATCTCAAAACAGACAATTTTTCATAATAACAATTTATTTCAGTGATATGTGGACATCATAAATTCATAGTCAAAGTTTCCTGATAGCACTTGGTATGCTCTCTTTCATGTAAAATAGTTATTCATTTATTTGAATACTCTGCAAAGTTTGATTGTCTTCAGATTCATGCTGCTGTAGAAAAGGGATAATTTAAAAATTACACATTCTTCTTGAGCTCTGTCTGTGTTTAAACTGCAGACTCTTAATTATTGACTTTTGTTAGTAAACATTTTTTGACACACAGCTGTAGTATGGAACATTTAAAAGGTTAGAGAAAAAAAGAGACATAAGACACAGTTAATATTAACTTTAATTGAAGAAAAAAAGTAAATATTTTTAGATATATAAATAACAAAAAATAGGCAATAAAATTAAAATAACAAAAAATATATCCAACCTAGAGAATTTAGGAGAGTATCTGGATTTAAAGCAAAAAAAAAAATATGACCCTGTGCAACAATTAGAATTATGTATTATAAGTGTCAGAAGACATTTAAAAGTGCATTTTCCCTTGGAATTATTTTGCTATTTATGCCTTTTGTTATTAATTAATAGTCTGAAAAATTGTTAGGAAGACAAAAAACAATACACCTTTGTGGGAAGTTTTTCCCTCTTCTCTATCTCTCTTTTTATTTCCTTAGATTTTATTGCTGAAATTGAACTTTTTTATTTTTTTGTTCTGAATTAAGCAAAGTATGTTGAAGCACAGAAGCCTTGTTTTCAGAGTTAGCTGAATTTTTATTGCCCTGTGATAAATCTCAAGAAACAAGGAATAGTTACAGAAACACTGAGATTTCTTGACTACATAATACAGTTACTAGGCACTGAACTGGGCATGTATGCACACACATACTTTAAAATAAATGTAGTCAAGCAGAATAAAATTTTCTAAGAGGAAAAAGTTGAACTAAGCTTTTTAATACAAAAAAAAAAAAAAAATCAGCTTGATTAAGGGATCAGACCACCCACTCCTGGAAGATAAATGTTCGTACCATATATGATGCATCTTTGGTGTCCACAGACTGATATGAAATATTTTAATGTGGAACTCTATTCACTGGATAATTTAAAAAATATATTTATTGACAAAATGAAATAAAGTTAAATTAGATTTACTGATTAATGAATTTACATTCTTCATAAACAAAATTTAAATCTTCCTGTTCAGGAATCTTCAGTATGTTCACATTAAGTGTTTGAATAACAAAGCTACTTTCATTCATGATTAACTCATCCCTTATTTATTAAAGCAATCTAGATACATGCTTAATATTTAGAGATGCTTAAAAGCCTTACTGAGTTGTGCCCTATCTATCTGAAATTCTTTCTCTTCAATATGAGTCTTTCTATCAACTGGAAAGAGCTCTGTGTTACTGCATGGGTAATACCTAGATAGAACATCACAACATTCCCCTGAATAACTATCACACCACAAAACTAAGATGAAAATTAGCATTCAGCTTCACAAACTGCATTGCTTTGATTTAGTCAGCAGTTTGCATTTTACTTTGGTACTATTACCATTGCTGTATGTCAAGCATAGTTTCTAATGAAATTTAAGAGGTTTACTCACAGAATGCTGAAATATTGTATTTGACTTCAGTATACTGGTTTGTTTGCATGGAGAAGAGCAATTTATTTGATTAAAGAATTGCATCATTAATGTTACATGAAACCAGCACACATCAAAATATTTCTTTTGTTCCAGAAAAGAGAAATGTGTTTGTATTGTATCAATTTCAAAACCTCACTCATTTTGTGACATGGTGTGAGGTCCTCTGTGGGCTGCAGGTGTGTCTCTGCTCCACCAGACCTTATGGGCTGCAGGGATACAGCTGCCTCACAGCTTCATCACAGGCTGCAGGGGAAACTCTGCTCTGGCACCTAGAGCTGCCCCCCTTGCATAGTCTCAGTTCTCTCTTCTCTGGCTGCAATGTTCTCCTGCACAACAATCTTTTCTCTGTCTTAAATATGTTATCCCAGAGGCTGATAGGATCACATCCAGCACTGCTGATTGACTTGGCTTTGTCCAGTGTCAGGTCCATCTTGGCACTGTGTGGTTCTGGCTCTATCAATCATAGAGCTTCAGGTGGCTTCTCACAGAAGCCACCACTCTAACCCCTTTCCTACCAAAACCTTATCACACAAAAATCTTTTGCAAAACCAAAGAGCCTAGAAGAGCACCATGAATTATGCAAGCAATATCCTTTTGCCATGGAAATTACTTGGAGCAGCAGGAAAGTCCATTGCTGAAATAGCTGATTTATTGTTACTGTAGAAGGGTCCAAGGAAGAAAGCTGGCTGCTCGCCAAAACAGGCAAATTGTCCCTTTTCCTGGCTGTCTATCAGTGTTTTTCTCTTTTACTTCCAAAGCTCTTTGCAACTCATCTCCATCAGTCTCAGGCTCTCCTCTTCATGATTGTAAACTTGATCCTCAGCTCCATACTTTCTACTTTGTAAGCTTCCTGCATAGGACTTTCTTAGGAAGCAGCACTTTGGGCACTGCTCATATGCATACACAGGAAACACTTATCATAATCTAATTAATTACTGAAACAAAACTCCTTTTTGAAGCACACACATGAAATAACTCAAATCACTTACACTTCATTAGATAAGTGAGTTCTTACCTCTTCTTTGTTGCTGGATGGATACTTCAGAGCATTTGATATGTTATAGCCTGATATAGGGAAATGTTGGGTTAGCTATACCTCTGGGACTACTTAAAAGCATAGGGTTTCAAGCATTCATTTAGACTACTTGTGCCTGAGGCTGTCACCCACACTGAGAAAAATTATCTATACCAACCATATCATCCCTATCTTATTAAAAGAGTTACTGGTGTAGCTGTCAATCAAAGACAACATCATGCCTCTGGCTGATTTGCCAGTACAAGTTCTTTTGCTTTAAACTAGCCAAAGTTTTAAAAGACAAAATGGCATAGGAGTGTTCACTAGGGACGTAATTAAAATTGAATTAGTGTTTAATTATGTGCATTTTTGGAACAGAGAAATACAAGTATTTTCAAGTAAAAAATGTATAGCTTCACTAACTGGCAAAGTTAATTAGAGTACATTTTATGTTACTTCTTCAGGCCATTTTTAAATTAACCACAGCAATTATGTTCTGTACCCCTCTTCCAGTGCAAAGAGAAGTATATTTAATCATCAAGTGTCACATCCTCTGTCTTTAGTTTTCCTTTCTGTTTGATAAATTTCCTAATTAAAAATTCAGTTTCATATTTACAGAACATAATTCTTACACAAGAAGGCTCATTGAAACCTTTCAAACTGAGTACAAAAACTGTGTCACATATGGCATCATGGACCTGAATGCAAAGCAAAAGTTTAGTGTCTTAACAAGATACAGATTACTCCTTGTGACATTTAATTCATGCATTAAGAACTTGCAACAAACGGACAGCAAATATGCAAAATGTTAAAAAAAAGAATTCATCTAACCCCGTTAAAAGAGCATATCCTTCATTTGTCAAATACTGATGTGACTGTGACTCTAACCTGTTCTCACCACATAATCTTTTGTGCTCCCAGATATACTTCCAGGTATCTTGCCTGCTTGAATTTTTGATTTTATGTATTGATCATAGTATAGCGAGGACTGTAGAAGGCAGAGAAGAGCTTTGATGTCTACAGAGGCATTTCAATCCCTATCCAACAAGACACAACATTTAGAAATTTCTATAGTTAAATACAGAACAATATAATGGCTTGGGTTGGAAGATAACCTTATCATTTAGTTCCAGCTCTCCTGCCATGGGCACGTACACCTTCCACTAGACCAGATGTTGTTTAGAGTCCGATCCAACCTGGATTTGAGTATTTCAAGGGTGGGGCATCCACAAGTTCTCAGGGCAAATTGTTCCAGCGCCTCACCACCCTCACAGAAATGAAATTTCTTCCAAATTTCTATTCCAAAGCTACTCACTTTCATTTTAAAGCCATTGCCCCTTGTCCTGTCACTACATGCTCTTGTAAATGGATTCTCTCCATTCTGTAGGCTCCTATCAGGTACTGGAAGGCCACAATTAGGTGACCCCAAATTACCCTTCTCTCTTCCAGGCTAAACAATCCCAATTCACCTAGCCTTTCTCCACTGCACAGCTGCTCCAACTCTCTTACCACCATGGTGGAATCCCTTGGACTTCCTTCAACTGACTGATGTCCTTCCTGTGCTGGGGCCCCAGAGCTGGATGCAGCACTCCTGGTGGGGTCTCACCAGGGTGGAGCAGTGGGGCAGAACCCCCTCCCTGACCCAGCAGAAGCACCTTTCTTCTTGTTACTTGTCCTGCTTAAACTCATGACATTTCCACCAGCCTGCTTCTTGAGCTTGTCCAGGTCCCTCTGGATGGCACCCCCATCCTTTAGGTGTGTCAACTGCACCACTCAGCTTGGTGTCATCTGTAAATTTGCTGAGGGTACACTTGAGCCCTTTGTCTGTGTCATTAATGAAGATATTAAATAACACTGGTCCCAGTGCTGACCCCTGAGGGACCCCACTTGTCACTGATGGCCATCAGGACTCTGAGCCATTGACCACTATCCTCTGGAAATGACTGTCCAAAAAACTTCATATCCATCTAACAGTCTACCCATGAAATCCATCTCACTCCAATTTAGAGAGAGGGATGTTGTGGAGGACCAATTTTGATCATATGATCACACTACTGTGTGAGGTTAAATAAATTGGATGAAAATGAGAATTATTGCCTTACAGGAATTTAGAACTAGAATTGTCTGTATTCTGGTTCTTTTATCTATAGTCAGAGTATCGTAGTAAAGTATTTTTACTCAAAATAATAATTTCTGCTCCTTGAACTGATAAATTATTGCTTCTGAAAAAATATAGTTTTCTTTCAAGAGTTTATATTGAAATGGACTAAACTATCACAAAGAAATGGGGTTCAAGGTATCAAGGTCCTCATAGAACAATAGAATTAAAGAAAAAAAAAAGTGGAAAATGTATTTTAAAACTGAGTGAAGAAACAGAAATAATTTATTTTACTCTCATCCTTAAAATACTAATGGGTTCTACAAGGGCCAGAAACAAAGCAAACTGAACCCAGTGTAAGATTTTTTCAATGCATTCAATGTTTTTTAAATGTAACTCTTTTGGAGAAACTCTTTTATATAATATCTAGGGATTCTCCTTTATGGTAATATTGTTAGGAAAAAAATTCCTGCTTCTCTCCATGAACGAAGAAGCAAGTGCAATAATAGCAACTTGATCTATCAGAGTTTTTTCATGTAGCATTCATCGTTGTGCCATGTATGGAGCCTGAAAAGTTACAAATCTAAGTTTAGTTTTGCAGTACAAAATTGGAAAGTATAGCATATTAAAATTCAGTATGACCATCACTTAAGATATTTCCCAATTTAAGAAGACATTTCCTTAAACTAGAGTGATTTTATTATTCTCTCTGTGCAAATAACACTACTTTTTTGATCATATATATTATAGCTTTTAGATTATATACTTATGAAGGTAACAATAAATAAAGGACAGTCCTGAACCACAGAAATCTTATTGTTTATAAGACAAAGATATACAGAGAGATATGCATATAGAGCATATTGCTGGATAATGAAACTCTTATTCATATTTAATACCAGCTTGGTTTCAGTGGGATCAGGAGGAGGTATTTTTTATCGCAAATAAAAGACTGAATTCAATGAGTAAAAGGAGCAGGAAGGAGATGAAGAAGCAAAAGACATAGTTAGAGATGAGTGTTCTTATTTATGCTGTTATTATATCTCATTTCAATTAATTACTTAAGGAAAATGCAGAGTAAGAATCCTTTTGCCTAATTTTGTTTGAAATTTTTATCATGGTTTCCCTCAGACATTTATGTAGCAGTGCTAACTGCATATTCCTCTACTGGTCTTCAACTAATAACTTTTCAATCAGTTCATTCAGCCAAATACTCCAAGGAATGTTTCAAAAGGGTGGAATGGTCTCAGAGATGACCACATGTCCACCAGTTTTATGAATAAGTAACATCTGAATGTCCATTTAAGTGTCAAGAATGTAAGGCTATGAGCACGAGTTCAATTCCTTAGAGACAGAGTGGTATCCACTTCACTGAGAAATCCTATAAACAACCCAGCTTTGGGGCAGGAGAAAATTGAGTTGGAACTCATCCTTCCTTGGCCATCAAAGTCAGCTCGTCATAAATCATATTAGTGTGGAATTTATCACCTATCTGTAAATGTCTACAGTGTAGACATGTACCTCTGAGCTAGTCATGCTTTTTATAGACAGTGGGAAGTAAAAGGCATTGCAAGAGGACAATTTGTCTGACCTGCTTTAGACAGCTATTTTAAGATGAGATAAAGTGTGCCCCAGAAATGCCAACTTCTCTCCATTGACTGCAAAGACAGTCTAAAGAAACTTACTCAAATATACATGATCCCAAAGCTTCATATTCCTCAGCTACTTATGGAATTTCAACACTGAAAATGTGCCTGACTAATCTGAAAAATAATGTGGCATTTTTTAATGCAGTAAAGTTTCTGAAAAAAACTGAGTCAGTTGTGCATTCCTCACATGGGAACAAGCACACTGATTCCTGCTGTCTGTTGAGATGGTGCTGTATGCATGCATATGCACACGCACGCTCAGTGTACAGTTTTCTTTCTTGTGCTTTGATTGTGTGACCATGTCATGAAGAATCTCAGCCTGCAGCATGTGTCAGGTAATGGAGCTAAAAGGGATGACTTAAAGGCCACAATTCAAACTTGCAGGTAGGAGTTATTATTGCCTTTGATTGAGACTCTGCAAAGCCAGAAACCCGGGAGAGTAGACTTCCCCAGCAGCAGTAAAACTCTGGCAACTGCTCCCATATGGGACCAACAGTCTGACCCGAAATTAAAGGGCGTGTGTCCAGATGCCTGCAGTCAGGCAACAGAAAGGAGGGTTTCTCTGGTTCTGCACTGCATGTGTGGAAGCTAAAGCTCTCATTTCAGGCAATGTCAGGGGATAGAACTGATCTTTCAAATCCACAAACACTGGAAGTATGTGCAATATATATTTATTTTATACAAATTTATTGTTCCATTCAATTTTGAATATATATCTACCTAGATGTAGTAAGTTATCAGATGTATTATGGTAATATTAGCCAGAATCCAACTAGGAAAACAATCTTAGTGGCTCATACTCTTTTTTTCAAAAGCAGTATAAAAACAAAATTAGTCCAATATGCTTGCCTTACTAATGATTTCAGTGAATAATCTCTTCTTGCTGCTGTTTGCCTGAATGAAGTTAAAAAAAGAAAGTAAAGAAATATCTGAAGAAATTTCTGATTTCTCAGTGTTCTCTTGCTCTCGTACCTCTAGTAAATGAAAGAATAGAAGTGATTTGGCTTGGAAGTCTATAATAAAAGACTTACAGGAAATGTATATAAAAAATGTTTGCAATTTAAACATTTCTGCAATTCTGAATTGATTTCTCCATCCACTTTTCTTGATCCTCACCTCGGCTTTTACTTTGCCCCAGTTACCTATTCACCCCTGCTTTATTAACTTTGCACTGTTTCCCTTAACATTTAATCCTGTTTAGCTTCTCCCAGCTAAAAATCCCATGGGGATTTTTTTTCCAAGGATTACAGACTTCAAGGTTCAAATTCTGAAGTGTGATGTGACTGTTCTCATTCTATGTTTTCACCCCTGAGAAGTGCCTTGCCCATTTAGATTAGAGAAAACACATATTTTTGGGCTCTAACAGTGCCTTCTGTAGTTGAATGACTGAATGCTTTTTGGGGGACAGAGGCCTTAGATACTGAAGTAATAGGTTTGACTGACAATGCCAATGGTAATAAAGGCATTTGCTTCCAGGAGTAAGCTGGAAGCTCTTGCTCTTCAGCAAAATAAAAGTCATTGAAATTATTCTAAGTCCTTTGCCTGAGAAATATGTTTTTTTCACTGGTGTTTGTCTTTATGCATGTAAAACTCCACAGTTGGCAATTACATGGTCTCATTTCCAGCTGTAGTGTTCCCTCGGAGCTAGGCAAAGAACTACAGCATTTTCGTGCCAGAATAGGAGAGTCTGAAATAGACACTTGAAAAATTTGATTATGTTAAATGTCTGAGAACTACTTAGGAAGGTTCCATGACCATTTAAAAGTTTCTTCTGCACATCCAAGTCAATTGCTCTTGAATACTCTCAATTTCTATATTCACCCACCAAATAATGTTGGGATTTTCAGCACGGCAAGCAGAGATACAATTTGGAAAAGTTGGGAAAACACTCTCTGGAGGCCAGATTGGTTAGTTCAAGAATTTATAGATACACCAAATATCACAAGAGGGGTGGGGTTTGCTACTTTACTGCTTCCCATTATACACGGGAAAGGCTCCTTATAGCTAAACATAATAGACAACTTTAAGGACTTTAAAACTTCTGCTTGATCCAGTGATTTGTTATTTTAGCATTTAAAATTTTAGTATTAGGTCAAAACAATTGAAATTTGCCAAGAATATTGGAAAAAAATTTCCATCTGGATCACTTCATTAGCTCTAAGAACAAAACCTTTTGTTAATAGTTTCAGTACAACACAAAGAGACAAGTTTTTTATGAAAGAAGTAGGTGGGATACAAATAATGTTTAACCCACTGCACTTGTTATCCCTATGCATTACTTCCCACAATCACTCAGAATGATAAACACTTTCCTCAATGTTTGGGGTTTGGTTTTTGGTTTTTTTTTGGGGTTTGTTTTTTTTTGTTTGTTTTTGTTTTTGTGTAAGAGAGAGGAAGGAAAAGAAGCAGTACAAAAATGCCAATATTAAAATAAGTTTTTAAACAATGCTTAGCTATATTATTTACTATTATAGGCAATAAACTCCCAGTTCACAGCAGGGAGTTGACTCTCTTTTACACATAAATACAGCTTCTTCAACTACTTTGCTGTAGTTCAGGAACAAATGAAAACATGAATACAGTTTCTACTGGGCAGAAACTCCAGGAAAATGGTAGTTACAGATCTAGCAACTGGATTGGTGGAGTGTTAATGATTAGTTACTTTTTAGTGTGTATTACTCTGACAAAAAAAATAATTCTCTGGAATTAGTTGCTAAGGTAAGCAGCTGCCTTTTTTCTTTTGAAAGTCTTATTGAAATTATAAAATCAAACTCCGAAGAATTGCAAATTAAGTAGCTTTTTTGCTGTTGTAATTATATGTTGCATTTCTCTAGCAAATGCTTGTGGATAATAGATGCATTTGTAATTTTACAGGTGTACTGAAGATGGAATATAGAGTGCTATAGCTGAAGAAGGTATAACAAAAGATATGAGCAATAAATGTGTTTGCTTCCAGCATGCAAAGGTAACACCTTTTCCAATTGTTTTGTTCATTTAGCAGCTTTTCTGTGGACAAAAGACATTTTTACACAGCCAAAAGAATAGTCATCGATCTGTTGGATAAAGCGTCTGTGGTTATGTGCTATCATGACTCTTATCTCCCATAGAATAGAAGTGTTCCTCTCATGTAGGAAAAAGGTTTTGTTTGTTTGGGGGTCTTTTTAATTTATTTTTGCACAATATAAGTTGTAGTTTTTGAATCTCCAGTTCAGTGCCAGATTCCTTTCTGGGGAATGAGGGATGGTTTGCCATTTCTGCAGCTCTAACTTGCTTTCTCAGCAGATTTGCAAGCATCCACCAGCAGAATCATATTACCAGAGGTCACTGAAGAGGCTGCTCCTGACAGTATGTATTATAACAGAGAGTCATCACTGTTGCAGCTGTAATTTTTATTAACATTACTCACAACCTGTAAATGCCAAGAGCAATTCAGGTCCAAAACCTTTTCTCACTACCTTCCCCACAACTGTTTCCCTCATTTTCCTGCCAACTTGCTTATCTCCAGGGCTTCTTTGAAATACTGACCTACTAAATTAGAACAACAAACACAAGTAGATTTATTTAACTTTGAAAGCCTTGTTGGCAGAGTCCTATCATTTTTTTGTGTGTGTGCGAAGTAACTACTTCTGCATTTAAAGAGCACCTTAATATAATACTATTCTGTTCATCCTTTTTTACCACAGTTACAGTTTTCTATAGAATACAGAGCTTTATTTCATAATTTGTCATTGTGTTTACTTACTCTACAGCATAATGAACATTGTCTGAAGAGTTTAGTGTGTTTTTCAGCCTGATTCTCAAAATGTATTCCTGTAAGCACTTAAAAAAAAAAAAAAAAAAAAAAAAAAAAAAAAAGGTTTTTTGTATGTTCATATTTTCTTCCAAGTTGCATGAAAAAGTCTTACTTTGCTAAGTGTCTTTTCAGCAGTCAGGAATGGTAAGGGGAAGGCTCTTACCTTAAATTAGTATTCATCAGGCACTTTCATCCTTGTCAGCCACTAGTTCTGGCACGCTACTCCCGTTCATCTCTGTGTGATACTCCCAGTTGTCACTGGGCACATCTACATGGGTGCACTGTCTGCACTTCCCCTCTGGAGCATCTCTGTCCCTCTGGGAAGCCAGGGCAGAAGACAGGATGGCAGAGAAGAGTAGGGCTATGGAGCACAGTGATAGGGAGCATTTGTTTGCCTAGGTAAAGAAAGGACAAACACAAGGCACTGTGTGCACTGTGAATTTACTGAAGAAAATTTGGGAAGATGTGTGGGTGCACTAATGCAGACCCAAATAAAAGACTGATACCCCTCTAGTTTCACTGTGGTTCTGTTAATGAGCTGACTAGTTTTTGGCAGATCAATGCATGGGAAAGAGCAACCATATACATCTCTTCCTGCTGCCTATGTAGAAATACTAAATTTCATTAGTGAACTTTAAATCAATGATAGATTAAAGGTAAACCCCACAGGAGAGAAAAAAAACTATTCAGGATTAGTGGGCACTCAATACCTCTCACCAGTGGTGAACAACCAAATCCTAATTCAAAATGGAAAGTGTAAATAGCTAACCCAAGTTAAAGGGAAAAGGTGATGTCCTTTAGATACCAAAATACATTTTACTTATAACCTCTTAACTTTACATGACAACGTGTGAATTTCAGTATTTCTTTTATGATAGTAGATTTGCATTAGAGGAACATTACAGCACTAGAAAACCCAAATCTTGAGGCAAAATCAGACTGCTGGACTCAGTTTTAATAGCTGTAATCTGTAAAGCCATCACAAATGGTTGTAATCTGAAAGCTTCTACTGTGAATGTTTTTTATTTAAAAAGCATTTTAAAATGCTTTTTATTTTCCTAATTATTTTACTGCTACTGCCACAGACACTTTACATCTTGTTTTTAGACACAAATGATTCCAACCTTCATGATTGCATAACATCAGTCTTTATCAGGTAAAATTAAGCTTTTGGTGACAGGTTTTAAAAATTACAGTGTAATATCTGTTTTGACCAGAAAGTAATTAAACCTGATTTTTGACCACATTCTTGCATTAAATTTCCTATGGAACAAAAATATTTATGGAAGGCATAAAAAGCAAGGGTAAACATGCAGGCTTTTGTCATTATTATTTAACTACTCTAGTTACTGAACCTGTCTGGTTCAATATCTGTAAATACTACACTATATGACCTACCTTGACCAATACATTTTACAAGCTGGAGTCATCCATTAAACTTGTGAAATGACTTTGCCAATACAGCTTGTACAAAAAGCCAATAAGTAAAAGAAGAGTTCCCCCATGGGCTGTCTTAGCATTTCTTACCATGATTAATAAAAGCAGTTTTTCCAGTTTGAATCTTCAAGGAGCTGTCAACTAAACAGAAATAATGATGCTAATTGAAGGCAAAGATAAATTTGTAGTTTATGCTTTCTGGGATTTATATGCAAAATATGTTCAATATGTGCCAGATTGAGTCTGTTGCTAAAAGACATGGGAAGATGATGATGGGGATAGAGATATAAATGACACTTAACTAAAAATGCAAATACAGAATATTGTGGGATACTTTGTGTGATATAGCAATAATGAATTTCCTCTGAAATAGGAAAAATAGTGGTACCCTCATGGTTTTAGTTTTCTACTCCAGAAGCTATGCCTCTACAGATGAGAAGTAGCTCAGACTAATAAAAAACCTCTGTGTCTTCAGAATTAATTTAACCAACATAATAGTCACTAATTTTACATAACAAATCAATATGAATACCACAAACTTAATTGCCTAAAACAACCAAGCAATTGTATTTTGTGTTATTCTCCATTTTGAAAAATCTCCCACTAGTCTTTCACAGCCTCAAAACTTTTTGAAAGGGGATATTTCATTAGTATTCAGTTGATGCAGTGTAGGATGCTGATGGCCAGCATCTAGATTCATTTAGACCTGTTGTAAGAGAGAGATTATACTTTTTTTAAAAAATGAGGATCATGGGAGAGTAAAGAATCTAATAATTAGGACAGTCTCCAGAAGAATCATCCCTTCTAACTCAAACCATTCTATTATTCTATTATCATACTTACTCTCTGCTAAAAATGGTATTTCTGTTGTTAAATATAAACCATTCTGTTCTAATCTAGAATTAAATTGTGCAATGTTTCCATTATTTATAATTTTCTGTGTCATCAGCTGCTCACCAGATTAACAAGAATTCTTTTCTTTCTGAGAGTAATTATAACATGAGAGCTTTTGTATTCATCAGACTTTTAAATGAGGTTATTAATACTTATATCTCATTACATCTGTTAAATTATAATTTAATTTTTGATTACTACACACATTTTTGCACTTTATGGATTTGTATATGTACATGCTGATTATTGGAATTGTTTATATCACAGAGGCTAAGAATAATTCATTGTAGACAAATAAACAGTTATTTTGCCATTGTTTTCAGTAGAATTAATGCACAGACACTCTGAGCATTTTTGCTCTTGATGAGAGAGCTCTTTAATTGCTCTTCCATAAATTTAATCTTTTAGAACTCAGTTCAAAACCTGTTGAAATCAATGGAGAAAATCCCACTGATTTCAAAGGCTGTTGTAGCAAGCACTTTACAAGTATTATTACTATGCCTCTGTATTTCTTAAGAGAAAGAAAATGCCTTTTAATGCTATGGTAAATGAAGGATAAAAGGGGACAGTTACCTGTAAGAAAGATGTATGGCTGCTTCAAGTGAAAGAGTGTCAAAAGATGCATAATTTGGTTTTGATTAAGAGAAATTAAATACAATCTTTCTTTACCTAAACCTAAAAGTCCATCCAGCAAAGCTGGGAGAAGGATAAAAAAGCCATCAGGAAACCTGGAGAATGCTTTGACTATGATCCAGCAAAGCAGTCACACAAGTGCTTACCTTAAAACATCTGAATACTCCTATTTGAGCCAATGGACTTCTCCAGATGAGATGTTCAGCTGTTTTCTACCGGGGTGGATGAAGACAGTAAGAATTTCGTAGTGTGTTCATGATTACAGTCATGACTAGGGCCAACCTCTGGTAACAGGTACAGCCTAAAAATTTCTAAATAATAATTTTAAAATTCTACATTTTTACTGTCTAAACTTGAAGATTTAATCTGACATTTCACTTCTTAAAACACTGTGTTGAGCTACTAAAGTACCAAAACTGTACATCCTGAAACTGAAGAGGTGATTTTAGAGTGGATTAATTTTCACTAAGATAAGCCTTCTGTCATCAAGTCTAAGTTAGTAATTAAAGAGAAGTTTTATTAGGGGAATTCCCATCACCTATAATTATTTTACTTTTAACAGAATAATTATCCTTTCAGATTTACTAAATTTTTCCTAATGCTATAAGGGGAATTAGATAACTAGTTTACTGTGTGTCATTGTTTTCTCAGTGTCTGAAATTAGTGCAGATGATGTAGCTGAACATAAATTTATACCTTTAACAGTGGTTCCACTACCCCAGCTGATCCTCTACTGAACTAAAAGTACATTAAGCAATGAATTACCTTCTATGAGTTTTTAATGAATCCCATTCATCCTTATTTACATTCATATAACTCTAAATAACTGTTCAATTAAGAGCCTTAATTTGCATTGCATGTACAGAATTCTTCTGTCTTCTCACTACACCCAAAAATCAATGAATTCATATATATCCAATGAATCTATGTGCAAGAATGGTATTCAGCCCACGTGCAAACTAATGTTATTGTAAAAACATGGAACTAGATAATAAATTAAATTTTCAGTTGCAGGGAAAACAAATTGAAGCTGATGACTATAGGCCTGTGATATCAAAAATGTCCATGAATGAACAGACCCTGAAGGCAAAGTCTCTTTTTGAAATCAGTGCAATGAGAAAACATAAAGAACCAAAACAATAAATGATATAAACTAGAATAAAAATTCACCAGTTGTAAATTGTAGGTAAATTCTTTGATAAGTTGTGGAATTATACAATCATAATACCTCTATTAAAAATATTTAGCTTACACTACATTCCAGATATCAAACTCAAATTATAAATATTTGTAGTAATATCATTAAAATACTATAAATTATTAAATTTTCTTTTTATAAACAGTTCCCTTGGTTTAAAGCAGGTTATACACCTATTTTTAAGGTTATGTTCTCTTACTCTGGTTTTCATCATTGATAAATTTATCAGCTCTGAGTCAGCTGTTCTACCTGTGTTCTTTCCCAACCTCTTGCCTACCCACAGCCTGCTCTCAGGCAGAACAAAGTAAGAAACAAGAAAGACACTGATATCGTGCAAGCACTGTTCAGTCACAGGTAGAATGCTGCTCTCTTGCAATTTCATTCACACATACAAAACAGTGTATGGACTGCTGTGAAGAAAATTAGCTCCTTCCTAACCAGACCCAGAATAGTGTGCACCCTTAAAATCTGGTTCTGGTTTTGCTCTGCTCTCTTGGTAGGTCTTAAAAAAAATTTTTTAAAAAATAATAACCCATCCATAGTTACCAGGTAAGATTCTCTCATTCCATCTTCTCAGGAATTTCTAAAATTTCTAAAATTACAGAGTATTAGGTCATCTGTGTGAGAAGACAAACTCACAGAATCACGGACTCATACAACAGTTTGGGTTGGAAGGCACCTTAAAGGTCATCTGGTTCCAAATCTTCTGTCAAGGGCAGGGTCACCTTCTAGTAGACTGAGTTTCTCAGAGCCTCATCCAGACTGGTCTTGAACACATCTGGATGGAGAATCCACAACCTCAGTCAATACTTATAACAGTAGAGAAATAAGAAACCAGGTAAAAGATGGGGCAATTACAGCTGGTCTGTAAGCTGCACAGACAAAGCTGGCCTCAACAGAACCCAACTCCACTAACCCAGTTCATTGGAGAGTAGGAGTAAACAAGCCCTGGGTAAGACAACAATAGGTTGGATTTGAACTGAAACAGGGATCCCCAGTCAATCCCGCCCAAGACTGAAGGCACACATCTAACTGGCCAGTGAGCTGGGCAGTGTTAAGACCTCAACCAATCAATCAAGCCTGGGAGTTTTTAAGCCCCAGCAAAAAAGGGCATCCATCAATAAATTTTGGCTATTGTTGCATGAACTCAGTGTATTCAGTCATGTGACTGTCTCCAAAAGTGTGACAAAAAGAAGGTCTATGGACAAGAAATATCAAAAAAGAGCAGTGAAAATATTTTAAATTGAGAAATTGTGACCAGAAAAGAAATATTTTGATCAGTGGAGTGTCTTGTAAGTAACCATATACAGTGCTGTGTAAGAAATGTCAGCTCAAGTTAGACAGTCTCCTAGGCAGTTTACAGTAAAATGTTGCCTTATTCAAAGCAAAGCCACAAATAATTAATCTGGTAGTATTGTAACTAGAATCTGGATCAAATAACATTCAGTTAAGCTTTTAAACAATAATGCGCTTAACATGAATGATGTGGTTTTTAAATTATAATTTTAGGAAAAATAAGATAAAATTAACAAGCAGAGTAAAGGTCACAACCAAACTACCTCACAACACAAGCTGATGGCAGTGAGGTTGCAGCCCTCAACCCTTGAATATTTTTAATGCTAATCAAACCTTCCTGATCCAAATTTTCATTTTTACTGATGATATCTAGGAACTCCAAAACTCTCCTAGCATAAACTAGAAATAATTGTTCTGTGGTCCTGTCATTTCACTAAACAATTTCTGCCTTTTCCAGCTGCATGAAAAAATTAAACTTGCCAGTTATAATTCTGCAATTGGCACAGTGGTACTCTGTTTATGTAAATGTCTGGTTGGGTGATATATTTTTAAGAGAAGGTTGGTGGCTTCTTTAGCATTTTAGTACAGAGGCAAAACGTGAGTTGACAGGAAAAATGAGGATATTGGAGTTTTCACCTTTCATAGTTATGGAATAAAGGTGATCTTGCAAATCCCATTTAAGTATAGTCTCATTTATTCTTACCAAAGTGCCTTGTTAGAGAGTTTCTCTGTATATTTTTCTGACACAGAAATAAAAGTTCAGTCAATGTGAGCTATGTATTTTTTTCAATTAACTGACAGGGAGGCATTTTTTTACCTGCACGAAAATACAGAGCTTTTTATCTTCATATGGGAAAAAAATATACAGCCTCTCTACTGGTCAACCTAACAAGAGACAGGATTGAGAAACCTTGTTGAGTCTGTCTACATGGGGTTTGGCAGACACCTGAATGTGAGCCTCATTTTCCACTCACTTGCACCTCAGTGAATGGTACTGCTGTTGCTGAGCCTGAAACAATATCTTGAAACACAATGGGTATTACCTCAAAATTACATTTAACATGGTTATTTCACATTTGTTTAAAACCTCTAAAGATATCTTAACACTCTGAGGATTAAGAGCTCACATTTTTGCTGAGACTTGACTGATATCAGATATTTTTTTCCCTAAATATGAGTTATTCCTTAGTTGTGTGCAGCCTTATGGAAAAACTTGGATCCCATTCTCAAAGAGAGTATTTCCCAATATGGAACACATAGTGTTAAAAAGATTGGCCTATAGCAGCTTTTTGAAGAGAAATCAGTTCATAAATGTAGATTTTTTTAAAAAATATTTATTTATTTATTTACTTATTTTCGTTTCTAGTAGCATACTTTTTTATCTTGCAATATTACTCAAGAGACGGGGGAAAAAACCCCACCAAAAATATTAAAGAAAAATGACAAGAAATGTTTTCTGGCTGGAATAGCTTCTTTTCCTATGATAGCTTAGGACTTATGACTTTTTTATTAATTTAAAGATTAATCAGGTGAAAAAAATTGTGTGACTCCTATTTATAGCTATTTAGACATATTTTCAAAAAATTGTAGTATTTGTCCAGCCAGTGGTTTTGTCTGTGACTGTGTGTAAATATCTCCTATCTTTTCTGTGTTGTATTCCAAAATGCTTATGAACAACTTCATTTCCCCAGTAAAGAAGATCTAGCATGAATTCCAAGTAAGGGGATCATAAACTCTATGAAGCAACTGTGGTGCAAAGTTGCTGTCTTTTTTCTCTTATTTTTCCCCACATGGAAGGTAATTAAAAGGACCTTTATTGCTTTGTAATGCTTTTTTTTTTCTTATTAGGCTGTGAAATTTAACAACTATTATCCCCATAATCGCTGGATTTGGCTTTGTTTTATTTTGCAAATTTATCAAAAAAGCTTGATATTTAATTATCCTCCTGGTCACCTTAGATTAGCCCTTCTCCATCAACTCAGACCAGTAGTGTCTTTCTCTTTAGCTCCGAGAGAAAATAACATTTATGGGGAGAGAAGGATCATTTGTTCTGGGAGATATTTTTGGAGAGATTTAACACAAATTCTGAAGAACAGTATGTTCTTCATAGTAGAAGAGGCTTCTTCAAGTAGAAGAGAGTACAAGAAACTTCTTCATTCCAGTCCAATTTTCTGACAATTTTCTGGTTTAGAGTCTACCAGTCATAACCACAGGCAGACAAGACAGATGGTTTCCAGGCACCATTTTCAAGGATTACTCCTCAAGTAGGACAGTTGTAGAGAACTTAAGAGTAGCACCTTAGACCTCTACCTTGGAGTAAATGCGTGTCTTTTACACAGATAAAAGTGGAAAAGCTGATTCTCATCCAAACTGCTGCTAATATTTCAGAACATTGAATTTTATGGTACATTAAGAGCCAGCAAATTCTGTAATTTTCACTGCTGAAGAGCCCTAGCTTTGACTTCCAATTGTCACTCAGCCCTGCAGCTCTGGCATGAGATCCATATCAGTGTAAATTGAAGTCCTTTGTGTATACTCAGAAACAATAAACTCTGAGGTTGTGTATGATACTCCCAGGTTTGTGTCTTTAGGTATGTATTTAATGAAGGAAAGTTACAGGAATACTGCCTAAAGACAGAAAGTTATGATCTGCCGCTGATAGTTCTCAGAAAGGTCTAGGCAAAACACAAAGACAGGCCTTCTTATGAACTCAGAACTTCTTCTGAGTATTATCTTTCAGTTACATGACATAATAAATCTGAATTTTCTTGTATTATTTTATCTGATTGTGTTCACATTATCTAATAATCATTGCTTGAGGCTTGAAACTTATTAAGGTGAAAGCGGTGACAAACTGTTATTGCTGTTTTCTCAATAGAAAGACTGTTTTAGGAAACTGAATTTTCATGTTAACACTAAGCTAAAAGTCAAACATTGGTCTTCTAATTCCTTCTCCCATATGTAATCCATGAAGACATTTTTGCTCAAATTGGGAAAGACTGAACATGAAAAATTGAATGCTTTGTAATATAAGACCTGCACATTCTTATAATGCGTGTTTTTCAAATTCAAAGGTAGCCTTTAAGGATCCCACTATAATATTTTACATCCTGAGGATAACATCTAAGGCAAAATATTGAAAAATACAGTGTAGGTAACATTACTTTTCATCAGGCTTTCTGTGCAAAGCAACTGGATTATTTTATTGTCTTCCAGAATCCTGAAAATTAATTAATACTTGATTTGGTCTTTGAAGGAATAAAATATGTACCAGTTCCATAGTTAATGCTGTAACTACATTTTCTTTTAAAATACATTATAAATTTCTGTGTCCCTTTCTATTTGTATATCATAAAAGCCTCATGTTCTGGGTGCACAAAGTGGCACTGATGTGGGGATGAAAGTAACCTTGTTTCAGTGACTTTTATTGTTCATTCCTATAGTGATAGCAATGGTGGGGATTTGGTAAGTGCATTTAATTAGAATTCTTTGGTACTGGGATACTGCAGTATAAAAGTTACCATTAAAGGAATTTCAAAAATTATTTGATATATTTTGTACCTAACCATGAGCCTGTGTTTTATTATGATAGGTAATTAGAAGAGCAGCAATTGATATCCTAGTTTTTTACTCCCAGGCCCCTAAATTCAGCCAGCCTTTAAATATCAATTTTTTTTTTTACTTTTTTT
>VWZN01012421.1:0-17066 GCA_013396955.1 Regulus satrapa | reverse complement strand
CAATAATCACAATAACTATCAAAAGGCTTTCATTTTACTTCTGTGCTATAAAATTTCCTTTTCTGATTTCACAGTGATATGAAAATAATAGCTGTTTGAGACAAACTAATCTAAAAGTGGGGCACTGGTGTGACAGTCTGTAGGGTGACAGAGTGACAATCTGTCTTGGACAGTTTTAAATCAGTGTCTACATAAACCCACTGAATTTGTTTCCATGCTTCTAATGTAATACTCATTGATTCATATTTAGGCAGCATCTGTAAGGAGTGAATAATTTTAAATTCACTTTAATTAAATATCTCTACAGAAGATACTAAAGGAGATAAAAATATAAAAATCAATAATTGTGTATCTCATTTAAATTCTTACTACAATGCTTGTCTTTCATATCCTCATAGTTAATCCTCCTTCTTTCAATTAATTCTACAACAAAAACTATTGACTATCCCTTTTTTTGATAATTCTCTGCTGAAGTAATAAATATAACAAAAGATTTAAATTATGATTCATTAAGTCCAAATATCAGTGAGTATAACCACAGAAGAAAACACCAACTTGCTGAAAGATCTGCACCTCTGTTGCAAACTTTGGGCAACACAATGCAGAGAATGCGCTCAGCTCTCAAATAAATAACTGGTAGTTCATATAAATCTTACCTTATTATATTTTGAAGTGGTGCGTGGCACTTGCAGAAAGAGCTACTCTCTCTTCTGCAACTATGGCAAGCCCTGAGGATCCTGAGCTCTGCCTAGCTGCCTCTTTGCACAGACTTATATATATACTGTTCAGCTCTAGTAAGCATTACAGGAGTGCATCATTGCTGACAGTTTCCTTATTCAACTTTAAAAAAAAGTCATCGTATTTGCTATTCATTTCATTTGATAATTTTACAAGCAATTTCACACATTCATTCTGCTTACTTTATGACATCAATGCTAACATGGGTTTGCAAAAGGAGTGAGGTAGCAATGTCCAAAGTAGTAAATATCAAACAGAAGGGCATTAACATGACAAACAGTGGGCAAAAGGTGCCTGGGGTCAAGACAGCAATTTCTTCAATTTCTGATTTGCCACATTTAATATTTAGAATCCCAATTCTATCGACATCAATAGCAATGTTTTCATTTATCAATTCTGAATCAGAGTTTATAGATTTAATCCATTGTTAAGAATAAGCACAGCTTTCCCAAAGCCTTTGAATGATTCTTGAAGTAATCGTGTGCCAATATAATGAATATGAAGAGATGTGAAATACTGCAGTGATGGCTACCCACTATGCAATGACTAGCACAGGGAAAATTTTAAAAAATGTTTTGATTAGCCTTAGATGTAAAATTCCCAATTGGTAAATGCTACTGTAAGAAAATCCATACTCACTTGACAACTATATGCCAAACATTCACCGGAAATTGAGTTTTACATGGTGGCCTATAGATTTAGGCAAGATAAACCATTTGCTCACGTTTCCATTCCCTACAAGGAAAAAAATAAACAAAATCGATTTGAGATTTGTACTAGTGCTTGCTCTATGCAACTATTATTGTTCAATGGAGACAATTTCATAGCTATGGAGGGGCAGTATTGCCAAGGAAAGCCATGGTCATCCATACGGTGACAACAGAGAGACTGAGACAGGTAGGGGAAATAGGCAGGAGGAAGGTTCTGGAATCACAGTAGACATCTCACTGAATGTTAATGACAGCCTGTGCTCCAGTCTGGAGTGCCTCATGCTCTGGTTTGCGGCACAAGGCACATTCATATTACAACAAACCTTATTTCCCCTAACACTGCTCCTCAAAGCCAGCAAAGAATGTGCTTCAGTGAGGCAATTTTATGCTGTCTGACCACAGCCAGATTGGCATAGCCCATAAGACTTAATTGTGGTAGTGTATAAACTTAATAACCATATTAGAGTGGCAAAAAATATTTACTGGATCTTTCCTAGAGCTCTATCCTAAAGACCTGGCTGTACCAGGGTAGAGGTTCAGGGAAACATTAAGTCTCACTACACAGTCCATATAATCAAATTTAATTTTTGTTAGGTTTAATTTTTCTGTGCTATTGAATCAATCTATGAGATTCATGGTTTATTTTTTTTTCATTTCTAGTCCTCGGGGTGGGTCACCCGGCGGCTCCCGCAGGGGCCACCAGCGCGTCCTGCAGTACCCGGGCAGTGCAGCAGATGGGGATCAAAGGGTCCTTTCCCCCTCTTCTGAACCAGGGGCACACCCGCACGCTTTGCACGGATTGCTACAATCATCTCTCCGCACGCCGAGTTAAAGATACTTTGGAAAGAGGCAATATGGAATGTGAGACAGTATCCTCTCCTCCAGGGAACAGACAGCTTTTCTCTTTTTGTTTATCTCAGTTTATTTTCTTGAGTCATATAAAGTTCCTTGTTTACAGTAGGATGATTCCAGAAAAAAAAAAGAAAAGAGACCTCAGTGCACCTGGTCGGGCCGGTTGTCACAGAGCTGAATCATCTAGCAGGTCATCTAGCATCTAGAAGGTGCCTGGTTATTTGTTTTTCAAGTGGTACACAGGAAATAAAATGTGCAGAAAAGTGAACTGCCATTAAGAGCCATGCAACCCTCAGTTGCAAGAACTGAGTCCATAGTATATATTTCAGGAACACAGCGAATACGTACTGAGGTTTGTTCCTCTCACATTTTAAAATAAACCAGTTAGTTGGCACCTCTTGGCAAAAATCAAGGGCAACCTCACAGTGCTCTATATCATTGTTCTTAAATGAGACCATACTTTTAGTCAGACTAAGAGACAGAAGTTGAAGTGGCCTGCCTTTGGGAAATTTTCATGTTTCTCATGATTCAATTGCAGTGGTTAGGTTCACTATATCTGGAATTTATCAAAGTTTCCTGCACCATCATCTGATTAAAATTGTCAAGACTTGAACATTTTAATGAATTAGGAACTTGCTGGCTTTTGACCAGCAAGTAAAAAGTAAAAAAAAAACACATCAAATGCTTTCAAAAAAGTGATCTCCCCAAATTCTTCTGTGTATTTCTTCATTACATATTTATTACTGTTGTATTTTTATCCATTACATGTCTAAAGGGAGGAGGATGTATCTTGGGGTATGACTACAGGCCCACACCCTTTACTTTCTTATATTATACAGAAAGCATTCTGTCCTAACCTTGTCAGCTGTGAAATCAGAGGGCTTGGCTCTGCAACCCCTTGCATTCTACTGTCTCTGTTACACGATAATCACAAAGAGCATTCCCCTTCTGAGAATGGGAACCAGTACAGCAGGAACATACGTGTAAGCACACGTATAGAACACCGCATTGCATCCATCGATGTGTGCTTGTACATAACACACACAGCGTGTGCCTATGTGTGCATGAAACTCCATGGCCACCCTTTGGGGAGCAGGAATGGCTTTCTGAAGTGGAGGGTTGGTCTGGGGTCTCCAGGCCTTTCCACAGCATGCAGCTCCATGCTCTGTGCCAGGGGTGCTGAGTGGTTTGTACTCAGGAGCCACAGACATTGTAACTGTGCTGTAGCCCCCACTGTCTGCTCACATAAGTTGGAATCGCTCCACTGCAAGTCAATGGAGCTGCATCAATTTGCGCAAGCAGAAGAGCTGGCCAAATATGTACTAGTTATTTTACATTCTGAGAAGACAATGTTCATAATTGAAAGTAATACCAAATGCTCTTAGCAAATACTATGAATTATTCAGATTAAATATAGAGCCTTCAAATGACTCTATAAAATGTTCTAAACAGCTGTGCCTTGTAATTGGAACTGACTGGCAAACTGGAAAGTATTGAAGGCAGTCTGAATTTGACTTGATATCTGAGTAAAATGAGTATAACACTAACCATATTCTAGAACCTGACTGGCTTTCTGCTAAATTTCTTTTCAGGCCTCTTCTTCCTTGCAGCTGCAGTAATCCTATGCAAAACAAATCATGTGGGTCTATGTTTGAGGTATAAAGATTGCAGGTTCTTTCATGTGCACAGTCACAAATAAGGTAGATTATGAGAACAGGTTTGGAGTGGAATCAGTGACTTCCTACTATTTATGTACACTTCAGCTCCTAGAATAAAGCAATTTTTACTTTTCAGTTCTACTTTTAATTTACAAAAGCTAGAAAGGATTCATAATGGGAACTAACTTGTAAACAACTGTAGTTATGGCTATAAATCAAGGGCTTCTCTACCTAATTCAGAACAAGTACATCCTACCTTCAGAGGCTTGGATATCTTGTTTATATGACAGGTATTTGAAGACTCATGTTTCATTGTTTGAAAGTGGTATGTTTGAGTACCTTTAGTGTGAGAGTGTTATCCAAAAGCAAAAAGAACAGAAAGTGCTCAGCATTTTTAAAAAACCAGATCCTCTAAAACATTTGAAAGTAAGAAGCAAAACTTTGAGGACCTTCATTCTTGATGTAAGAGCTTAGCTTAATTCAAATAGTGTTCTGGTGTTGGCCCTTACACACCATATTCTACATTTGCAGTATAGGTAAATATACTTTTTATTTACATACATTGTTAGCTTCACCTTGATGCCCCAACGCAAGCCTTTTCAACTTGAACTATTGAAGATTTTTTACAAAAGAGCTTATCCTGTAGCCTCTTAAGGCTCTTCTCTCTGACTGAAGTGGAACGGGGCAAATAACTGTCCAGTGAATGTTTGGGGCAATGCTTGTAACATGGATTGTGTTTGCAGACAAGGCAGAATGGAACATGTTCTCTTTCTAGAGAATAAAAGGCTTGGGACAATCTCACTCCTATATGTAAACATCTGGAGGGATGATATCTTCCAGAGAAGACTGAGCCAGTCTCTTTTCAGGGGTGCCCAATGACAGAACGAGAGGCAACAGGCACAAACTGGACCACAGAATGTCCTGTCTGAGCATAAGGAAGAGCTTTTTTTTTACTGTGAGCGTGACCAAGCACTGGCAGCAGTGGGCCAGGGAGGTTGTAGAGTGTCCAGATGGCTTTTAGATATTCAAAAGCCATGTGGACAAAGTCCTGTAGGTAGCCCCGTGTGAACAGAGAAATGAGATAAGTGGAGCTCCAAAGTTCCCTTCCAGCCCCAACCATTCTGTGATTCTGTTGTATGAGGGTGGGTTTGCAGTGCTCTGCACCATTTCTGGTGACTGACTGTGATATTACCTGTTGTAAGCACAGACCAACCAGCAATCTGATGCTTTTAAGATGCTTTTTTTGACACTCACAGCATCCTAGGACATTTTCTCCCAGGTCATCAAAACACATTTTTGCTCTATCATAAAGCTTTCAGGTTAGACGTTCTTTCAGCAATTCACTCTAAATGTCACACTCTGCTGGAGACATATTCCCATTCTTTGGCAAGAACACTGTGTAAGGCAAAAAAATTAACAACATGAAAAACAATGAAGAAAAAATGGTGGTAGCAACTGCACTTATTTTTAATTTTTTTTTTTTTTTATCTGCCCAACTGGTGCCTACAAGCCAAAGTAGATGGTGAACATTTTGGAAGATGTGTACTCTGATTGCCTTAGGAAACAAACAGACCTTAGGGCAGATTAATAATGAAATAGCTAAAACACCCCTTGAGAAAGAAGTACCTTCTGTTATTTTATTTGACAGATTTTCCTGAAATGTCCCTTATTTCAAATACTTCCAAGCCTTCAAACAACAGACCTGTGGGCAGGGTGTGAACAACACGTTGCCTCATTTTATTACTTACACTACTGACCAAGGGCCAATCTATCTGCCCAAATTTCCAGAACTTAGAGGATTTTCAAAAGAATAAATAAAACAAAGGTTGAAAGTGACCTTAATATATTAATATTTATATGAGATTGATAACAGGCTTTTTTTCTTTTCTTTTTAAATTAATCTAGGTGATCATTGACATATTCAGGTATCTTAAACCTTTAAGCATCATAGATAAGAGAGAAATTTTTCCCTCTTTCACTACAACATTGCAATGATTTTCATGGTGTTGTATCAATATAACAAACTGAGAGTTAAATCTCAGAATTTCAACTGAATTGTATTCCTTATTTATAAGATAACCACATTTCTGAGACTACTGTTGTGTGCATAAAATGCACATAGGACCATATAATCAACATCTAATTAGGCCCACTTCATGTTATATTTGCTTAATGTTAACTTTCTTACAGCTATAATTTTTTCCTTTAGCCATTATAGCAGTTGAATTTTAATTACATTACCAACAAAAAGCTCATTAACGTCACATAATTGGCAGCATTTCCAAAAAAACCTGAACTAATTGAGTATTTTCTGAAGAGTTCCCATCAAAGTATAATTTAACCATTACAAACAGCTTGGCAACTACATTTACATAAAGATGTATCTAAGGAATGTTCTCATGTGTGGAAAATCAGATTTGATATTGCCATTAACAAACGAAGGAAGCTGTTACATAGCAAATCGCTTCCACATTTTAATTATTTTGGCCAAACCCCATGTTTTTGTCAAGAAAGTCAAATGAAACCCCTTGCTTTTCCACAAAGAAGCAGCAACTGGTCTCTGATTGAGAGTTATAAAGCAGCTAGCTTTCTGGGAAGGCAATATAATTTCAGGTTCTTTTGCACTCTCAACAGCTAATAGCAGCGATTGTGTCAGGAAGACCATGGTTCTTATGCAGTAGACTAATTCAAAATTTGGTAAACAAATGACCAAGGAATTGTTTAATCTAGTGTGGATCTCTTGCCAATTATCTTGTTAATATTCTTATATTATGACAGGACTGATTTAATTACCAATGAAAAGAATACAAGTATTTCAATCATCATTAGCTTCCAGCATTTTTAAGACTCTCTAAAATGTTTCATTAGAAACATACCAAAGAAAACTTGCACAATCCTTTGATCTTTCCCCTCCAGTTTGGGATGAATGACACTGAGATCAATTTGAATGCTGAGGTAATGATTAGAAACTGAAAACAGGTCAATATGGCTCACATACTTTGAATACAGGTGAAAAATCCACTGATATATGATAGTTATCATGAGTGTTCTGCTTTCATGTTTAAACCTGAACACAGAGAATTTTGCAGAATCAAGGTTTCAAATAAAAGTTGAATAAAATTTGAACACATTCAATACTCTCAATAAGTATCCAAACTTCGGTGTAAAATCGTGTGTTCCTATCTCTCCTTGCATTCTTTACAAAATGTTGGAAATAAATTTTGAGAAACTGGTTCTTGTTAGGATGCTAATTACGTACTTGCACTGCTTCCTTTGTCCTCCCTCATTTCACAGTTCTAGCTAACAAATGCAATCAAATTAATCTGACAGTGTGCATTTGCAATGAACGAACTTTCTTGGACTGCAGAATGTAAGTTTAAGCAAGTTAGCAATAAATGCACAAGACCTTTTACATTCTGATTTTATTTTTTTCTGTCAAACAGGTATCAAATGTGTCAAAACATTTATTACTGTAACATTTGCTAATATACAATATCAAAAGTGGATGTAAACATCAAGTTTTAAATTTCAAAGTTCCTGTGATCAATTCACCTGAAAACGACACAACTTGGGCAATGCTGTCATGTTATTTTCCCAGAGACGTCTCTGATGCCTTAGCACACTCTGAGTTTGCTATTATTCTGACAAAGAGAAACATTGTTTGAGGAAGTGGGTCATATGTGTGTAGAGATGTTTGCTGGAAAGGCCTGGAATTCCATGGTTCTGATCAGTATACCACTGAAAGAAAAAACAAAAACAAAACACAACCCCTTTATGTTTTCGATTCTGAAACTGTTACACAATACAAAAAAAAATTATTGCTATATATAAGAATGTGGATGGCTCAAGAAGAAAGAGGAACTTGATTTTTTTAAAATCAGTTCCCAATATATTATTATTCTTGCTGAAAAAGGTTTATAAGCCTTCAGTTATTTCAGAGTAAGCATTACTGCCTCAGTACTTACAGTCCAGATCCATCAAGTCTGGCAAAAGAGCCTTGAGATGCCATTAGGGATGAAACCCCCTTGACCTGCTGCATGGCCTGGGCAACACGGGTATGAGTCTTGCTTAGGAATAAGTACTGTGCTCTAAGCAACAAAATTTCAACTAAATGTTGTTAAGTTCTGTTGAAAACATCCTGCATTACAGCAGGGCCATGAGTCTTGTGAGTGGAGTACTGGAAACAAAACACACATATGAATTTTGGTAACTCAGAAATATCTGCCATTCTACTGTAGCTGGACCAGAATGACTATGACTGCATACAGGATTTTAGATACTTAAGATATAATCCAGATTGGCTAAAGATCAGCAAAGGAGGCAGAAATATCTAATACACAAAAGGACCTACAAATCCCTGTCATCACTTTTTGGGGAGTTCATGGCCCTGTGAAACCAGACACGGGCAGAAGGCCAGTTTGATAGCAGGCAGACACTTTTAGCCCTGAGAAAAATCCCTTGGAAGCAGAGGTCAGCATATAAATCAGATCTACATTTCTTCTGTTTATTTCTCCTTTATATCCTGCAACTCTTGCCTATGTGTTTCTCTCTTTGCCTATACCTGCTATCTTATACAAGTTTTTCAGATAATCTTTTTTTCTGATTCTGGATATACATTTGGTTACCTTACACCCTTTTTGCTTGTTTCACTTCATGCCTGTGGCAGACAAGTCCAATTCAAGATAGAATCTACCACAATCAGTGACAAAAAAAAACCCACCAGGCCCCAGAACTCAATTCTTTCATCTTCCTCTTTTACCAGGTATCAAAAACACTCATAAGGAGACTGGATTCTTACTCTTCTCCTTAGCTCATTTTAAAAGCCTCAAAGTTATTCTTGACAAAAAGAAAATCCTGCTAGCATCCAAATGGAAAGGAAAAATAAAAGAGCAGGCAAATCATTTGGGGAAGAAATTGAGAACTTGTTTATGAAGAAACACAAATGCACTAACAATTGCCAAATTTTGAAGCATATTCAGTTGAACAGGGTTGTTAAAAACACTGCCAAATGTCAGATAAGCTTATTTATAAAGTTATGAACCACTTTTCAAAATGAAAAATAGTCTAATATTTACCATTGCCTGGAAATCCACCTGTGCATTAACCAGAGCTTTTGCAATTTGTGCTGAGTTCTGAAAATGTACATTATCTAAAAAGAAAAAAAAAAAGTCTGTTGAAACATGTTAATACCACAAAGCATAAAGTTATAGTGCATTTAGCTGTGTCCACTAATTATCAAGTGATACAGCTGACATTACTAAGAACGAGTAAGCATCTTATGATAGGTCATATGGAAATCTACCAAAGATCTAAGTCCTAACCTAATCAAAGAGAGATGCTTAATGTTTTTCAAACAAAGTGATTCTGGCTCTGTGTTTGTTCTGCCATTTGCAAACCTCACCATCTGCTGTTCCATGGATGAGAAGATACTCTACGTTTTGGAAATTCTTTGCTCTTGCCATCACAGTTGAATTCTGTTGAGAGGAAAAAAGAACAGTTCAGCAACTTCAATTTAAACCACTTATTTATCGTGCTGAAAGGCTTTCATTACCTAGTAGAAAAACAATCAAACAGTTGAACTGACATGACAGCAGTGACTTCATATCAATCTGAGATTCAAACAGAAACCATGTACATGGCTTTATATTTATACATTTATATATATATTCAATATATATACCTATCAGCCTCTACAGAGGGATCTGAACAACCTGGATCAATGACCCAAAGCCAGCTGACTGAGGTTCAACACAGCAAAGTTCCATGTCCTGCTCTTGGGTCACAACCACCCCTATGCAGCCCTAGGGGCCATGTGGAAGGGTGTCTGGAAAGCTCACTGGTAGAAAAGGACCTGTGAGTAGTGACTGAAAACAGCTGAACATGGGCCAGGGCTGCCCAGGTGGCCAAAAAGGCCAGAGCCATCCTGGCCTGTACCGAAAGTAGTGTGGCTAGCAGGACCAGAGAAGTGATCATTCCCCTGTACTGGGCACCGGTGAGGCCATACCTCGAATCCGGTGTTCACTTTTGGGCCCAAGAAAGAAAGACATTGACATGCTGGAGTGTATCCTGAGAAGGGCAACGGAGCTGGGGAGGGTCTGAAGAGTGACCTCTGAGGAATGGCTGAGGGTTTTTAGCCTGTAGGAAGTCAGAAGGGACCTCAACCTTCTCTATGATTCCCTGAAAATATGTTTTAGCCAGGTGGGGGTCAGCCTCTTGTCCCAGGCAACAATCAACTGGACAAGAGGAAATGGAATGGCCTCAAATTATGCCAGAGGAGGTTTAGACTGGATATGAGGAAAAATTTCATCTTAGAAAGGGCTGTCAGGTATTGGAACAAGCTGCTCAGGGCATCGGTCGAGTCACTGTTTGGGAAGGTATTTAAAAGATGTGTAGATGTGGCACTTGGAGACATGGTTTAGTGGTGCACTGGGCAGGGTAATGGCTGGACCTGATGATCCCAGAAGTCTTTTCCAAATGATGTGATTCTGTGCATCTGGGATCTGTGACTTTGGCTTCAGGACAGGAATACCTATAAATAAATACTGGCTTTTTCTTACATCAACTTCATGTGTTTTGAAAAGCACTAGCAGGAGGAAAAAAATATTAATCTGTGCCATAGTGATATCTGTCCATGAAAGATCCCTGTGCAAGCTTGGCTTGCAGCAGGTAGCTTTCTGTGCTGTCACAAATGTCTCTACACTATCAGAAACAGGTTTGATATTTTCTAAGGGCCAATTCATACAAAGAACAGCACTAGTCAAGTCATTCCCAGACAGCTCTACAGGGCTGTTTGGTATTGAGCATTTCTGTTATTTGAGTTGGGATGGAAATACCTACATGAGAACACAATCCAAGGCTTTAACAGGAGTGTTTCCACTAAGTTCCTCTGGATGTTAATTCATGCCTCTCTGTATCCAGAGCTGGTGTCTGTGCTGCTAGAGGAAACTACAGACTTTCTATCAATGAAGAAAATGATGTAGGTAGGGGAAGCTGCTATGACCATTTAGAATGCTTATGATCTTATTATCAGAGAGCTAAATTTGCATTAAGCAGTTTGAATATCACAGCTAACAGTACCAACCAAAACCTTATCAATAGCAACATTTTAATCCCTCTCACCTGAGTTCTTTTCTAGGCTAATTGTTTGCACTGAGTCAGAGCAGTCGGACTTGCCAAGTAAGAAAATAAAAACTTACATTTAGCATTTTTTGGTATTTATAAATACAAACCCACGATTAATTATATTGATAAGAATTTCATGGCAGTAGCTTTGCTAAAAAGGAACACCATGAGAGCTGGTGGGCCAGTTTCTTTCTCCACAGTTCTGTTTATCCATGGAAATGTGATTTAAATTTAAGGCAGATCAGCAGAGAAACAGAATTCTCACCTTATAGTGCTCAAGATTATCAGACTTTATAGGAAGACCCATAAATCGTTCTGTGTAGATCGATGCTGAAATTTAAAAAGAAAAATAATAAAGAAAGTGCAGATATTTTGTGGCTTCAGTGACACATAGGAAATTAAATGATGTTTAACTGTGTCTGTTCTGGGTTTCCTCACAACACACCAAATTAAAACATATTTTAGAAATCAATTATGAAGGCTAATTCTTTACTGTTCTCCAAACTATCTCTGCAGAAATAGTGGTTTTCTACTAATCTAAGTTTTGTAGATAAAGGTAATTAATTGATACTACTTTATGCTGCTGAACTCCAGAAGTCAGTTGAAAAAGGCAATGAGCCAATAAAGGTGGAAAGATGACATAGAGTAATTCTGACACCTTAAAAAGAGGAGCTGAGGACTTGTATATGTATAAACAATAAATATGGGTATGCACGTTGTTCTTTTCCTATTGAGTGCAGCAACTACTGGGAGCAGGTAAGGATGCAGGCATGAACTGAAAAGGTGGCCCATTGCTTTTCAGGTCTCTTCAATTCCTTCTTCTTGTTACAACAAAGACTGGTAACAGATTTGGCAAAATAAATGTGAATAATTGAACAGTATCTATTACCAAGAAATCAGTAGAAACATCTCTCTTTGAGCTGCCTCGGTATTTATACTTTAACTAGGAGCTGTTATGAAAATTTATAGAAAACTGACACAGCAGCTGCTACTACCAGAAGATTAATTTCTTTATGACCTTGCCTTGAAAGAGTAGCTGACACATATTGAGCAGTCAAGCTGCAGTATTACAAGGATTTTATTTATTTAAAGGAGTCAGGGCTTTCTGACAAAGAGCTGCCATCTTTCCTTCTCAAAAGACAGGTGATGGCCACTGTAATCAGTAAGGAATTGGGATTGTCTATCATGTCCAATTTAATACACTGTATTATAAAAATGTTGTTAAAAACAAGAAATGAGAATACTCCCAGGAGAAGAAAATGAAGCAATATACTCTTGTTCCCATAGTTTATTATGTATCATTCACATGTGCTACCACTGAGAGCTAAAGATGAGTGCTATGTCTCCCAGATCAGCCAAGCAAGGTTTCTGAAGACAATTTGCAATATAAGTACCATAAAAATTTAAGTAGCCTATCTTTTATCAAAATCCTTTATCATTCTGTGAAAACAGAAAATGTGCAATATCTGTTGTCAACACAGTGTCAAACAACCATATTGGGCTTAAGTTTTCAATAAAATAGACTCTTTCTGAATGGCTGGCATTTCTACAGTATTCTGAGCCAATTCTTCCACTCTCTTCTACCAATATAGTTACAACAAGTCCACAGAGGTCAGCAGAATTGCATTATAATGACTAAGTGGAAGATTCAGCTTGTCAATTATTGAGGAAAGAAAAGCAGATGAATTTAAATTAATTTTATTAAAACAGTCACAGACAGAATGCTTTACATTGTCCCTGAACAGAATCTTCCTTTCCATCTTATAACTGTTCAGCTGTTATTAACTCTGACTCAAAATGGAGGGGGGATTGGGACAGCTTCTGACAAAAGAATATGGTCCAGACTCTCATCTGTGCATCTAAAGGAGGGTTGAACAGAATTTAGAAGCTCTAGGGGCCAGTACATCCTCTGACATACTGATACTACTCAGAGACCCAAGGATGTAACATCCTGTAGTTTTGCCCCTAACAAGTTCACCCTAATGTTAACACGATCTGTTTGCCAAAACTTATGACTCATGACTTCCTTCTGTTTCCTTCCTTCCTTAGTGGAAGTACATTTGCCTGTTTAGATTTTAGAGTGTGTTTTCAGCAAGATTCTTTAATTGCCACCTGAAAATTCAGCTGACACAGAGATTACAATGATGCAGGTCTAATCTGCTTGAACTTAAAAACTTAATTTGAATTGTGATGCTGGGACAAATTTTTATAAACCACCTTTTATGAAGGGACTTTTGCAAAAGCAGCGCTTTATGCCTACATTCTGGAAATAATTTTCTGATCATGAGTAAAAATGTCTTAAAAAAATCTTCATGCCAGTGAAAACACAAAGACTATGCTTCCTGTGTCATACAAATATTTTCCCCTTTGTTTGCAAAACACCATAAATACAAGGAATGTCTGTGCTAGCAGTCAGGGAAGGAATCTTTCCCATTTAACCAAAAAATTTTCTCATAACCAAGACTTCTTAGAAAACGACCATATGCTAAGTAAATGTGTTCAAAGTGCTACATTTTACTCATAGAAAATATTCATGCCATGATTTTTTTTTTTTTTTTACACTAAGGTTCCTTAACACCATGCCAAAAGCTTAACAGGTTGGCAAGTATGAGTATGTGCCTGCTTTATTCACACAGGAAGGCCCTGGGAATATACTCCCAGGGTTGTTTCCTCTCAACAGTTTGGAGCCTAATTCCATAAACAGAAATTTGTATTGTAATACAATAGAGGAGGTGTGGCTGAGAAACATTTAAAGGGAAAAAGTATTTAATTTTAAAAAATATTATATTGAACACAATAGTCCTTCTCTTTTCCACTGCTTTTTGGAAACAGCTTTGCAGCCATCAGTAATACTGATTACTGACACAGGTCACCTGTGGTGTCAGAAGTTGAAATGTACTATGGTTCTGTTACTGGCAGAGAAATCAGTTCAGCTGTTTCTGAATTCAGTGATAAGGTTTTAACAAGATTTTTAGGCAGACCACTCCTTAATAGCAGTTTATTGAGAGGGCTTTATACACTTACTGTTGCAGAAAGTGCATATGGAATTATCCAGACATACCTTCTTTGTGACAAAGTCAGATCCAAACTGCCAGTTGCACTCAGTTATTTTCAGCAAGAAAAACATGAAACTTAAGGTCTTAAAAGTTTTAAATCTAGGTAATTTGAATGTCTTTATGTCTCAAATTGCCAGTCTCCTGCAATGATTTAATTTAAGAAGTCATTAAATGCTACATCTTTCTTTCCAAGTCAGTATTTATGACAAGTTTCCATACCGTAATATTCCCAGCTGGAAACAGGAGCCACAGCCATTCCACATTTAAATACTCCACTGCCAGATCCAAGTGCCAAAGAAGTTACATAGCCACCATAGGACTAGAAGGAAATCACAGACAGTTTAAAATTACTGGTGAAGTATCATTCTGTTTTCTGAATCAAACCCATATAAATTAATTCCAAATTAACCAATTTGCTTTGAATGCATGGAGGACAAAATAACAAAAGGTTGAGGGTTTTTTGAAATTAATTTATTGATGTCAAATGGATCTGATGTAATTTATTGTGAGAGAGATTAAACTATTTTATCAAATCACTTCTTTTTTTTTGCTACTTCTTCAATGTTTATCACAAGACATTGCTTTTATTACAACTTACAATCACAGAGAAATTTAATTTGGTAGCATCCTTCACGGTAATCTAACACAGCCTATAGCTCAAAACAGAGCAAACTTCAGAGGTAAATGATACTGACCACAGTCACATCCATACTAAACATCCTCTCCACTCAATCTGCTTCAACAGTGATCAATGCTGATGTATTTTTTCCCCTAAAACCAAACAGAAACTTTTCTTCTGGCAGCTTGTTTTCATTCTCACAGTGCATGAAAGCAGCATCGCTTCTCATCTTTTCATCCTTTTCAAGGTGCACCTCCAAGAAGACTCAGAGATTTTTTTCCCTCCCTTAAAAACTACCTAGTCTTTGCTAAAGATTAGCATATTGAACCAACTCAATCATCAGTACTAATATAGTCATTTACTTCAGGATGGAGCAATTCCTCCCTACTGCCTGCCACTTTTCCTAGTATTTTCTGGCCTGATTCCTCATAGAGGGAGCCAGAAAGGAAGAAAAAGTTCATGGCCGTAAGAAGGGTAAAGCAATAGGTAAGCCTGGATATAAGAATAGATCTGTGAAACTGAATGGAGCTAGTTGCTGAGACAGGAAAATAATGTAAATAAAAAGCCTTTGGTTTGGCTCTCCACAGGATGTGGAACTGAGGTTGGAAAAACTCACATAAAGTCAGCAAAATAATGGGTTTCTGTTTATTTTGGAATGCAGGACAGGATAAAAATCTGGTGTGTCATGAAAAATTCTGAAGATTACTTCAGTAGCGTATGAAAAACTAAGGGAAATAAGCAGAATTATTAAATACTTTTTTTTTTTGGTACAGAAGTTAGTCCATCCTCTTGACCTTCCAGCTTGAAATGATAGTGAGGGATATAGTAGAAACAGTAATTCGTAGAATTTTCCAACTCATCTGATTTGCTCATTTGATATTTCAAAAAATCAGTCCACAAGGCTAAAGAGTAAGGGATTAGGAGTGGCAGATAAATATGTTCACTGTAACAGGCAGAGAGAGAGAGTTCACAACCCAAATTACTTTAGTGGTTATTTATGAGTTTTTGCCATCTTGAAGAGTTTGGAGATTCTGAAAGCACGAGTTCATGCGCACTCACCAAGCTGCAGCCTATAAATAAGGAAATACATTTCAACTCCTTTCAAAGCTTACAGACTATGAAATGGTATAAGAAATTTGAAATAAATTGGAAAAAAAGACTGACAGGTTTGGCAGTAGTGCCTTTATTTTAATATTATACCCTCTACTGGAATACAATGTGTCCAAGCTCTTAGTTTGTTCTGGAAACACTGAGGTGAAATAAAATATGATGTGATTTAAAAAAGAAAATATTTTCTTGAGGCTTTAAATTACCTAATGTCACTTTAGAATTATTAACTTCTAAGTGTCTGTGTCACTGAATTTCAACATATGGTACCCATTTATTCTGGTGTTACAGTAGTAACTGTACCAAAGTAACTTAAATATTGGTTGGTAGAAGCTTCATAGAAAGATTTTAGCAACTCTGCTCATGTGTTGTCTAAGATCAGGCAATACAACTGGTTAATAAAGGTTCTGGGAGCATTACAAAGAGAAATACATGAAAAAAGCAAAGATGAAAAATACACTGGCTAATAATTTGGAACGACTCTCACACTGCCAAATTTTTCCACATCTTGGTGAAGCTGTCAATGTTGTAAACCCCTCAGACCCAGACTCATTCCTGATGACCATTGCAAATCCAGCCAAGAACACAGTGATTCAGGATGATGCAGGGGTCACATTTTCTGATGAGAGATAGTCAGAGGACTTTTCTCACTATTTAAATCTCAGATCAGAAAGGACAAAATTTGAATTTTGTCCCTTTTGAATTCCCTAGGTNTTCTCCTTTTTTCCCTACATATCCCACCAATCTGAGCAAATTGACAATCAGTATAGCGTGCCTGATTTCTGCAAAGCATCAACTATTCAATCAATAGGTGTTGAAAGGGAAGAGGAAGAATTTTTCCTGAAAGAATAAAAAACAGTGAAATTAATACTTTCATCCTAATAATTTTTGTTCCAGTGGATGAGGATAATTTTCATTGCTTTATTGCCAAAGGTGTTGGATTACCATTAACATTCAGACTTTATTATTCAAGATACTCAACATACTGTTATCACAGTGAGTTAATACTTTGATTTCCAAAGAGGAACAGTATCAACTTCTGAGGAGATTAGGGATTCCTGGAGAAATAAGCTTTTGTTTTATGTGCCTGAAAGCAAAAAGCTCTTATGACTACTTTAATAAAAAAAATAACAATAAGGAAGGGATCGTCTACAAACTTCCAAGCAGGTAATAAGCTTGAAATGTATAAAAGGTGCAAAACTTC
>VWZN01012420.1:145777-168754 GCA_013396955.1 Regulus satrapa | reverse complement strand
TATAGAAGTTAGCCAATGCATGTGAAGTGTCTTACCTTGGATGTTTTTGAACAGATGGACACTGCTGGTCTGCCTGCCTGCTTGCTTGCATGTATGTTTACTGCTTGCTCTTTGCTCTTCATATCTATATTAATAAATCATCATATTTAGCCTTCTGATTGATGGAGTCTATGTAGCTTAATCACCTGACCCAGGCCCAAATTCTCCATACACTTTTTTTTTTTTTGCCAGTATAGCTCAAGCTCAGCCCAAATAATACTATTTCTTTAGGCTGTGAAGTAAGGAATACATTCTCTAGTCACACTTCCAGATTTTTATGCTTTCTTCTAACTCCCTTGAAGATTTATTAGTGTTTGAGCCATTAACTCATCTTTCTTGTTGTGTTTCCCTTTGCTCTCACAGGTCAAAAAATTTTCACTGAAGATAAACAGTTTCCTGTTTTAACTGTCTTTTCCCTGCCTTACCCAATGGGCATGTCCCATCTGATCAGGCAAGTTCTAATAAGCATTATTTTCTGAAATCTGCTGGATGATATCTTGCAACAAAAATTCTGGTGCTATATCTTATATCTAATCTTGGCATTCAAGCTGGTGACAAACAGACCTCTGTGTTGGTAGGAATCTAGAAACCTCTCTCCCTTCACTGTTATAATTCAAAGAGAGAGTTTCTCTCCAGCTCTCAGCTGAGAAAATGCAAAACCTTACATTGGCAGTAATACAGCAAAAATAATCCCTGGTGGAAGAAGGTGTGCTCTTTGCTTCCTTACTAGGCACAAGTCTCTTTCATATTCCCACTTTCAGCTTTCAAATCCATATCACAAGAGACTAAAGCTCATTAAAGCCAATGAGAAACTTTGTCATATTTTCAGTAAGGGATCACATCCATGCCATCTGTAGTGCTTAGCCTCCTCCTGCAAATATATTTCGTTTACAGTGTATTGTCTTCTGGATTCTTTTAATGTTTTCTTTATGAGTGAGTGTCTGACTATATAATTTATATCACCATTTTCTTTTTTATTCAGCATACTTCTTACGTGCCCTTTGGTTCACCTCTTGTCTAAAGTAACTCATCCTATGAAATAAATTTTAAAAGAAAATTTAAAGACTGTTCATTTATTTTCAGCTATCACATAATAACAAGATGAAAGCAAAGCTGATGAAAGCATCTAACAGACATTTTTAACAGTTGTTATGACTGGCAGAGACATACATATTGTTCACTACATCCTTAATCTTTCTTTTTCTTCATCCAGATTTGTCTAGCTTGATTATCAATTTGCAGTAACTAATGTCAACCTAAAATAGACAGTTCCTGAACAGATGAAATATTTTAATCATACATAGTACCGACACAGATTTCTCATCTGGATATTATAAATTTAATGACTGCAACTATCTAATTTTCAATTTTGCCTTGCTGCTACAAAATCAGCAGCAGCAGCAGCAAAAAAAAAAAGAACCAAAACCAAATCAAACCAAACAAAAAACCAAGAAAAACCTAAAAGCCAACAAAAACCCTAAATTTTTATTTCACAATCAAAGAATTGCAAAATATCAAGAAATATATCTATAAAACCCTCTAGGGCCAATGGTTAATTCATCAACACACAGTATATCAAGCAAAGAGTCTCAGTATTTACACTACATTAGAGGTATCAGTGAACTCTGGAACTAAAGTCAACACAGGGTGCAGATCTCAGTAGCACTCAATACATATAAATTTCTCTCCTCTTTTATTCAAACTGATTTATCTAAAAGAGGTAATATTAAGGACCTATCCTATGACCAAACATTCAAGGGAAATGTTCTTTCTATGAAGTCACAGAACTATTATTGAAGACAATGTCAGACACATTGTGTGATAGGATAAAAGTCTTATTTAGTGAAACTAGACAGATTCATAGGCTCTAAGAACTGGCCCCTGAGATTGCAAATTTATCCTATCTAATATCAGATTCTGTCCTGATTGCCATCCTTTGTGTCGTGTGTTTTGTCCAGGTATTTTTGGTCTAAAGGGACAGTTAACATATTTTTGTGCCATCCTTGCTCCAAATTGGAAGGTATGGAATCTTGATATAAGTCAAAATGTTCAGCTGTTCTCATCATTAGGTAAATGACAAGTCGTTTCACCAATTAAAGCAAAGCCAAAACATATTTAAAAAACAAACAAAGAAAATTTTAAAAACCAACCAAACAAAACCAAAATCAAACCAAACCAAAAATCACCACTAACAACAGTAAAAAACACCTGAAATTTACCTTAGGCAATGTCTCTAAATTTTAGCAGGAGATGAATAAAAATAAAATGTCTTTTCTCAATGAAACAGTTGCAAGTGATTTTTATTAAACCCAGCACCTGTTTTAGAGAGCATAAATTTCAACACAGAGACTGAGGCAAGTTGCTGCCTCAGGATGGGATAGAGCTACCCAGCAAGCTGAGTAGGAATCCACTGAGTTAATAAGAAATACCAGGCACAAGAACTGTTCCTCGATTTCCTTCAGGCAAAACTCCATCCATCACCTCAATCCCCTAAAAAATTCCTTACCTTTCCTCCTCTTCCCCTCCATTGATTTGGTCAGAGTGGTGGTTTTCACATCCATTTCCCCAGTGCCTCTGTCACTGGAGAGGCTTCTACTCCCTATCCTAAGAGTCCTGGGAAGAAAAAGATTCTCAGCTTTCATCCACTGCAAGGACCAGTCACTTTCCCAGGAGTGCTTTGGATGCCAAATGAAAGTATCTTTCAGGATGCAGAAGAAAAAAAAAGTGTTAGCTTATTACAAGTCCTCACCACCTTTCCCAAGTTCTTTTTCAGCTGAGGACAATGTGCTGGTTTTGCACCCCTTAGGAGCTGTCAGTGCCTGCAGTCTTCTCTCTCCAGCCTTAAGTGAATTAGTCACTAGGCATTTCTGCGAGGTTAGCAGGAGTTTTGTACTCACCAGCTTCTGTCTCTTGAACTTGGTGTCTAATGACACCAATTTGTTCTTTATTTTCTTGCCACTCTACTGTTTAGACCCATTTTCCCCTCACTTTCTTCTTTGTATCTCCTTTGTTTATTGTTTTAGGCAGTCTTTCTTTTCTGATCTAGGTATCTTAGGAGCTAAATGTCAATGTATGGTAATATTCATGACCTTCTCAAAAAGATGCCATTAATCCATGCCGATTTTTTTCTTCTACCTTTCCTTCATTGCCTTCACACCCAGACTTTCCCATCTATATCTCAACCTTTTGACATTTGTCTTCTTGTGTAGAAGGAACGGACTTAAAAAATTTGTCATTATGTTACTTAAAATGTTAATTATTTAAAAGCAGCACCTTTTGAAATTGTGCTGAACTAAAAAAAAAATAGTTTTTGCTTATTTAATAAAATTTTGGAACTTACCTATGCATCAAAAGCTTATACTAAATATTTAGTTTAGAAAACTTGATTCTCAGCACATTTCTGTGAATAGAACTTCATTTCATCCCCCAAGGGCTGAAAGATGAATGTGATATCCTTTAGGTTTTTAATGAAACTCAGATATTATTTTGGAATTTTGTTATGCTTCTTTCTTTATGTTGATTCAGCAGAGCTCAATTTCCAATGTGGAATTTTAACTGGATCAGCTGTAAGTATAAAACAAAAACAATATCAGATGGCTTAGGCAAACTTTCCCCTGTCTATTCTTTCTCTGTGTATCATTCACTTTTTTAAATTTTTTATTTTAAATAAAATCTATTCTAAACTCTCCCTAACTCACTTAACTTGCATTATCACAATTCTTCCCATTTACAAAGTGAGAAATTCCAAGACTGCCAAATTCAATGCAGCATGAACATCAGACAGGACAGATTTATTTTGTGTCTCTGAACTTATTCCACATCTAATCAGTTCCACCAACTACTGTCAAGAAAGAACATCAGCAATAGCAACAAACAAGGGAAAAAGACAGTGAGAGATGTCTTCATACACTTTCTTCAGTTCTTCATGTTAAGACGACTGAGCTGTTTTACCAAATTCCACTCTGACTAGACAGGTAGCTATGTTAACTAGATATTAAACTTTTAGCAAACAGGCTTTTAAGATTATTATGCGATATATATTATGCAATAAGTTTTCTTTCTGTATGCTATATGAACCCCAAAATTATTATAAAGGGCTATAAGAATAATGCAATTCTGCAGAAATAATATAGGCAGAGGCATGATTATTACTTTGAGAAAATTTCAAAAGTGGTCTTGAGTGATTTAATATTTGATTCACTGGTTCTTAAATGTCCATGATAACACTGTATTTGCCCATATAGCCTTCCATTATAAGTGGCTTATCCAGGAGGAATTCTCACTTTAAACCCCATGTTTTTGAAGCTGAGGAATTTCAAAACACTTAAAGGCTTTGATTCCTCATTCAACCACTCAATTCAGCTGCCTATCATGTTAAAACTGCAGTCAAAGACAGCTCGGAAAATACCGTATATTAGTATTGCAATTCAGTTTTAGATTTGTTCTTTCCTTCTATGAGGAAATGTTTAAAGAAATTGGTTTGATACATTTCCTAAACATGACTGTTTCAGCATAGTAAATACCTAATATTTTTATGGGCCTGATCTTAAAAATTCATACTGCTTTGCAGTAAGATATTTCATTTTTTGTAAGATACAGGAATGAAACTTACTATGTCCATGCTGTTTACAGCTTTAATTAACTTTGGTGAACCTTTTCCTTTATGAGTGCATGAAATGGGATCTTATGGTAGTTTTCAAGAAATGGCTACGCACCTTAATGCTTGCAGCATGTTAGGCATCTTCAACATACACTGGTCCTGGGATGATTATTTAAATTCAACAGGATTGGGTATTATTTAGTATTATTTAAATTCAACAGGAGAAGCTAAATAAATAAATAAATAAAAAAAAAAATTTTTTTTTTTTTTAGTGTTTCTATCAGACTTTTTGCCCATTGACTCTGGACAGACATTTGTATAAATTGATGTAACTGTTACGTTTCTGTTTCAGTAAGGAAAATGCTTCCAGGAAGCATCAGGCATATTGAGGTTGTTTTGCACAGACGATCTGTTCATGCACTGTAATTGGAAACCTTTGGAATATGTCAGACTGATTGTGCATACAATCATAGGAAAATACAACAAGAAGGAACCTGAGGAGATCATCTCATCTAGTGTCGTTTGTAAAGCAGGATCTATTTCCTCACAGGTGCCTGTTTAACTTGTTATCAAGTATTGCTAGTAATGAAGATTCCAGTCTCCCTAAGACATGCTTTGTGCTTTGCAGAGCTGATGCATAAGTAAACATAACCAGTGTCTGACTGAAAACCTTCTGCTGCCACTTAAGGCCATTCCTTTTCATCCTGTTTACCACAGACATGGAGCACAGTTCATTCTCACTCCTCTGTGGTAGCCTTTGTATGCCAAAAATGTTTTAACCCCTTCTCAGTTTTGCCAGTACATGTTGACACAGTTTATCTGCAGTGCTGTCAGGTCAGGGCTCAGACTGTAGTCTCACTGCACTTGTGGTGCCCATCTGTGTTTCTGTCCCCTCTTTTGAACCCTGTTGTGTCTGTTTAACTGGGTCAAATACTCTTCTGCAATGTCCAGGCAGTGTCAATGCTCTTTAGAGCATCCCCTGTGTGGCATATGTGCCCTCACACTGAGACACACATGGTGAATGTGTGCAGGGTTTTGTGAATTCACAGAAGCTGCCTGAGGACATTGAGCTAATATACATCTGGAAATCCCAAGCACACTTCAAGCTCATCCAAAGCATTCCTGCATAGGCAAAACCACATGGGATGACCCAGATGTGTGGCAGTTTTACCCATGGGGTAGCAGGCTAACACTGGCTTTTTAAAACTCTAGTTGTTTAAACATACAGACACACATCTACAAAACACAACAATAAACTTTATGGTGGTAATCAGCTGCCTTATTTGTGGTGCTCCACTCTTAGTACCAAGCCTAATTTAACAAGAGAAATATGTCCATGTACATTATGCTGTAGAGAGAAGCCAGTTCGAATATATAATATAGCCTTAGAAATTCATTTGCAGCTTTGCCAGTAACATTTAATTAATGCACTCACTAAAGATCTATATTCAGCCCCTGGAAATTCTAGAATTTTCAGCTATATGAGTTTTATCTCTTTGATCTCAAGAGTGAAACTTCTCCTTCCTTCTGTGCTTCTTGCCCAGTAAGCTGAAATTTAAAATGAAACTCTTTTGCATTTGTAAAATATAGGAATTACACTTGCCATGTCCATGTGCTAACAAACATTGTGGTAGTTTTCAATAATAAAAATTCTTGCAACTCCACTGCTGTTTCCCAGTATCTCAAGCTGAAGGATAGTAAGTAGGAACTTTCCTTTATGGCAGGAAAGAGGCACAGGTAATTAACTGAAATAATTTCAGTTTGAAGTCAACATGTTACAGAGGGCATTCACAACTAAATGAAGGGCAATTGTTTAAAATGTTTTTAAAAAATAGGGAGGGAGGTTTTTTTCAGTCTTGTTAAGATTTTTTTTCTTCAGAGCAATCATGTTTATGTGTGAAAATTTTGAGATTAAATGATTTTTCATTTCAGCAAGGAAAGCATATTTGGACTTCTAGAATTTGGAGCATATGGAAATGAAGCTTTACAAGTAGACAGCTGAAAATGGCACAATCAGAGAGCAACAGAGATCTATAGGGATGGTTAGCTGCCAGACTCTAGGGAATGCTTCAAGATAATCACTGGAGACCCAAACGTACCTGTCAGCATTTGCTGAAAATATGGGATATGAATGAAACAAAACATTATGAAACAGCATCCTAAACAACTTATTTCATCAAAGTAAAATTTCTGCAGCCAGGATTCCTTGTTCTATATTTAGGATATCATTCTTCAAAAAAAGTTATTGAAGTTCTAGTTTTATGAGACAGAAATAAAATAGCAGAAATGTGATGTGTTCTCTACAATCAATAGGCTATATCACCACTAAACATGTGTCTAACTCTGAAATTGTGCAACAAGATATAAAATAGTTACTCAAGGTTCCTGGCTAAGTACCACACAAATCAGTGAAGGAAGATCTATATATAGAAATCCATTTATGTTTAGTAAAAGTATGCTGGCAGGAAAAAGCCCTTTAAAATGGCAAGTGAGACTTTGGAGTTTTTTGGTTGAAGTTCATCCCTTTTTTTATCCACCTGCTTACTGTTCTTCTTAAACATTCCCTCCTCCAGTCCTTCCCTATACCACTGTTAAAGCCTTCCATTTTACAAGGTTGTTAATAACCACTTTATACAGATCTTGTTCTTGGGACTCACTTTGATATAATACTTANCCCTATACCACTGTTAAAGCCTTCTATTTTACAAGGTTGTTAATAACCACTTTATACAGATCTTGTTCTTGGGACTCACTTTGATATAATACTTAGTTTTTACTTAATAATTTTTCAGTCCTCCCAAATTAAAAACAGTAAAACTTATAAAATTCATCTAATATTCAGTGATGTGATGTGATATAATCTTTGTCTTTATCAGTATTTGTGTCTTTTCAGATCATACTTTGCTCCTCACTGAATGAAGTCTTAAATTATTTTGTTTTCTCCCATAGAATTAAAGACAGTGAGTGTCATCTCCAGGATTTATTTGGTTCTGAACTAAAGCTGGGTTCACCAGGGTATTTGGTAGAGTTGGAGGATATGGCTGCCAACAGCTGTTGGTGTCTCAGCTTGGCCAAGGTCTGTGGTCTGAGGGAATTTGAGCAGTCCTTAGCTATGAGTTTAGTGTCAGTAGAATACAGGCTGCCCCACCTTTTGCAGTATAGAAGACCATTATTTTCTCACACACAATGACAACAATATCTTCTAACTCAGACAGAGAAGGTTCAAGCCGTATAGATCCACTCAGGTGCCTAAGAAAAAAATATCAATAGTAATATTTCTGAGACTAGAAGAGCAGAAATCCAAAGGCTGGGATACCCTGCTTCATACCACACAAACTGGAGTTCTTCAGAATTGTGGTGGGTGCTAATTCTATCTTTTTCTCTGCCATTTTCCAAATCAGGCAGCAACAATAGCTTCTTCAGTCTATTGAGTGGCTTTAGCTGAGAGGGGGAAGTGAGGAAAGAAAGCCAGATTCTGGGAACAGCAGGGAAATGGACCTCTATAAAGGCGTGTGGTGAGGGAGTTGGTGCTTGGCACTGCAAGACAGTGTGATCATTGTTCTTGCACAGCAAAGGGACTTTCAGGAAGTAAATTGATGTTCATGGATTTTATAGCACAATGGTCCTATATGGTTCTTCCTACAAATAGATGGAAGTCCTTGAAGGAAAGAATTGTAGAACACTTTTTCTCCCTCCTTTGCTGATTTACATTACAAAAAAGCTCTTAAAATTTTAATTCCCATTCACTCTTAAACACTACTACCTCTCACCCAGTTCTTAGCACATCACAATTAATATATCTCTATGTACTTCCCTTGCTAATCACAAAGAATTAGAACATAGACTTTCCCTTCAGGGGTTGAGTTTTTAAACATATTCTTCAAATCCAAAGCTAACTGTTTCTAGTGAGAACAGAATTGTGATCGTGGACTAAAATTCTATCCTTTCTAAACTCATCCACATTAGTAGGATTTGCATAAATGTGTGTCCAGCACATCTATGTCATCACCCTGAGTTAGAGACTAGCAGGGTACAATGGAGATCACATACTAAATTTTCAGAACAGCTGATGGAAATTCGGATGTTCAAGTGGTATTATGAGGATAGACTTTCAGCACACAATTTCTCCCCATCTTTGGAGTTCTTGTTCTTCATTATAGTCATTTAAGCATGACTGGCCTGGCTACTGCCACCAGTCCTGTTAAAGACTACATTCTCTGCTAAACCAAAATATCTGTTTGTAGACCTGTCTACAAATTCTTTTGAGGTCCCAATCACTAACATTTATCTTAACTAATTGGTGGTGTTGAAGTGTTAGAAGTCCTACATTTCTATAGATAAAAAACTGGAATAAGTATTTAGCTGAAAAGAAAATATTGAAGTAATTTGGAGTTCATATCACTTCATATTTGGAGCAGAAAAACAAATATGAATAAAAATATGCATATAAATACAAAAAACCCAAATTTAAACCAGGCTGTGCTAACAGAAATATTAACAATTTTCCTTAAATCTCCAAAATTGAGAAATTAATAATCAGAAATTCATTCAGTTTGTCAGATTAAGCTATAGAATAAACTAGCAAAATATTTTTAAAATATTGGTTTTGACACATTTGATAAAGTCTTTTTTCAGAATATGTGATTTTTATTTTGAATTATTTTTAATATCCATATTTATAGAAAATAGTCTACTATGCTTTGCTACCCAGCAACTTACTTGTACAATGTATTAATTTCCTCTCTTACTAAACACACACTGCAAAGAGAAAAATGTTCAAGTCCTAAAATCAATGTGTAAGAGGATTTTAAACCTTGCATCTTCCACTTTAGCAAGGATTATTAGGGAGAAAAATGTAGAAAGTGGGACAGGAATTATTTGTATAATTAACACAATAAATAGATTAAGATTCAGCTCTCGTTCCTCTTCCTATTTCAAGTAAGATATTGAACAACTTTGTGCTGCAAAACAGTGACAGTTTGATAAAAAAACTTTGTAGTGCTTTATATATCATCACTCTTCCTTCCCTCATATCATAACATCAGTTTAATAAATGCGGTTTTGCTAACTATTTTAACTGTTAGAAGCTTCTGTGAAATGTGCAGGACAGTCTCAGCACAATATATACTCTTAAAAATCAATTTTTTTCAAAATATTATGCTGAAAATATTAAGAATTGTGTAAAAATCATTGAAAAATAAGTTTGATATAAGCATCTTAAGTTAAATGCAAAATAAAACCCAAATTATGCAGTAAGACAGAGGTCTGAGTTCAAGTCTTCCTGCTGAAAGCTATGTTCCTTCCAACATTTCACCGAATTAACATAGACATATCTCTGATCTTTTAGAGACAAGATATGAAGCCCATGTTTGCACAAGTTCTCTGTACTGCATTTTAGTTGACAAAACACATCAAGCATATTGTCACTGATCATATTGATCGTATCAGTGGCTTATTTCTTTGGAGTATCATCAAGCAGCACGATTATGGAAACTTAGGTTTGGATCATGCCTTTGTTTTGGTTTTCTCTTTGTGTCTGCTCATCAGGTTGCAGCACTTTTAGCTAGAAATAGATTTCAGTGGTTTAAAGTTTAGAAGGATTGCAGGCTCACAGAGCAGGTGTAAACAAGCCTTTCATCCTAAAATTTCCTGAAAGCTTCTTGTCTTCTGAAGGCTGGGCTTCTTTCATGCTTCCTTTATCTGTTCCTAGGCTCTACTCCCTGATTCTGCTCTGGATGTATTAGGGAATACTCCAAACTCCTTGTTTGTTTCCACATTTTCAAAATCCCCAATCCTATAACATCTTCCCTGAAGCTGAGCTCTTTTTTCCAGCCATCTCCTCCCAGTTGTAAAGACTGCCTTACATAACTTTAGTCTTACCAGATTATTATTTTCTTTTCCAAGCCTCTGATCCTAACAAACCCTTCACCTATTCTGCTTCCTCTTTTGTGTTTTTCTTTTGGAATGGCTATTATTTCTCAGTTATTTCCTAGCATTATCACTAAGTCTCTGTCTAGAACAGTAAGTGAATAATCAAAAAAAAAGAGCATGGAGCTGAATTCTTACTTGAAAGAAGATCACAAAAAAAAGAAAAAAGAAAAAAAAAAGAAGAAAGCTTGTATCAGGGGATTAGAAAGTCTCAGGGAAGGGAAGAAAAAAAGTGAAAGTTCTATATCCTATAGAAAATCCTAAACTCTGAGAGTGTTAAGACATGTTTATTGTTATGATGAAAAAATTAATTTATAAGCTTGAACTTTCAAAGATTTAGTTATTATGTTCCTCTTAACGGACAGAAATATTTAGTTCTTTTGTATAAATAATATTAAAATGTTAAGAATCCTTTTAACTAGGCACTTAGAATTTGAAGCATAGGTAAATAATATGTGATTTTTGAAAATGAAAGAAAAAGCATTAGCTACTACTAGCTTACCTGTTAAATCTTACTCACTTGGATCCATTAGGAGGAAGAAATTTGCTAAAATAATGGAAATGTCCTAAATATTTTATGACATGTCCCAAAGAAATCATTAATGAATTTTTTTCCTACTGCACACTTTTTGAGCTGTATAGTATGGCTAAAACAGATTAGGGGGAAGGGGACCCAGGGGTTGCAGTACCTCTATACATTTTCAGACCATTGGCAATATTCTGTTACTCTTTATATGCTAATCACGTTTTAATCAGGAGAAAAATCTCCAGAAGAGCTGCATCACTTTATGGTATAACTTCTATAGAATTTTGCAATAGGCCTGCAAAGTTGCTTTTGTAAATTGATGTTAAGGATTAGTGTAATGTGCAACATAAAGCATTGACAAAAAGGTGTTTTATAACATTAGCTGTATTGGTTTTTCTTTTTTCTTTTTTTTTTCTTTTTTTTTTTTAATGCCTAATTAGTAATAGTAATAGTGTAACACCAGTCATGTTTAGCTACTCATCTCCTGAAAATGTGATGATTTTGTCAGACTGATGAATGCAGTGTAGCCTATTTTCTATACTTGCTCCAAGCTAATAGTTTCTCCATGGCAAAACCAAAAAAACCCTAAGCCTAAGGAATATTGTCTGATCCACTCTGTATTTTTTACTTTCCATACATTCTTAATATTCTTGTGATCTGAATCTTTTTGATATACAAACAACACTTATGTTTACACCAGTACTACTTAATAAAAGCATCAGGTGGTGAACCTGCCATTTTAGCCACTATACACATGCTAAACTGAAAAACGCCTATCAGAGAAGAGTTTATAGGCACCATTAATCCAAGCTTTATACTGCTGGAATGCCATGCATCTAGAGAGCCCCAGGGATCCTTTATTGAAAGAAAAAAATTGGAGAAATAGGGCATGATGGTGCATAATCTCCAGTGTGCATATACAGCAATATGCAAGGAAACAGTGGGTGGCCTATTGAATAGTAACAGAGCACAGATGAATGAAAAGAAATGTCAGCAACTGAGTGCTGTGGTTTCAGCTCGGTGAGTTTAGGCTAATACTGCAATGGCTTGCTCAGCTGGCTTTCTGCAGTTTTAATGATGACTGATCCCTATAGTTAAGAAGCAAAATTCAGCTAAAATATAAGTCAAGACTGTGTGCAGAGCCTATACACTCCTTGTTCTGATTTCTGGTTCCCTTTGATCTTCACGCCCGTTTCCTGGTAGTAAAACTAGCTGATTATACAATCTTATTTAGACTTTAATAAACTTACTGTTAAATGACAACTTCAGTAGACACAAGATAGATCCTAGATCTGAGTGTCTTTTTCACTTAGAAAAAGAGGAATTTCAGGAGTATGTTGATAACTAGCTAAATAGAATCTAGCTTCTAAGCTTTACTGAGTACTTATTGCTGCATTCTTTATTATAAATCACAAATGTAATGTTACAATTAAAAGCCAATCAATAGATGACCACACTCTCTGCCTCCAATGCTTAGAGTATTTCCAGCCATTGTAGGAAAAATCTACAGGACTTAATTATGTCAATCATTCAGAATGTTCTAATACTGATGGAAGGTCCCTCTCCTTTGATATATATATATTTCAGAGCTAATATCAGAGTTTAGGGTTCTATATGAAAGTTTATTTCTTTACAGATATCAGAAAAAAAAAAAATCCACAAATCCTGAAATGCCCTTAAACATTTAGATATATTACAACAAACACTGCGATAAATCCTTTAGGTCTTACGTCTAAGTATAGCCCTTGGAGGCCTATGCAGTTATACAGATCTACTTAAAATAATATAAAATAAACACCTATAAAATAAACATGTTGACCTTTGTGGTATCACATTTGACTAATTACAGCAAGGATACTTTTCCAAGCTATTACATTGTATAATTATGTTGTTAAGGGAGAAAAGAGGTAAGGAAATCACAGTGAGCTGTTAGTGTTTCTCATTTTCCATCTTGCAGCATATGTTATGGACAGTAAAAACCTCACTTATTGACATATTATTTACACACTGACACTGAGAAGAGCTTCTACTTCCACATTAAATTTTACTACAGAACGAGTAAGTTTGGCACTTTCCTAGTAATTTTGAAGCTTGCTGGGGTTCTCCCAATTCAGTAGGACATGTGAAGATTGCTGCTCATGCACACCTGAAGCACTTGTTGGGAGGGTGGGAGATAACATCCAGTGTTGAGTTGCTCCTGAGCAGAGAACAAGCCAGAGGCTGAGGATGATGGCCAGCTAGGTTCATGAGCAAACAATACAGTTTTTAGCAGACCAAGTCCCATTATAGTGGTTGGGGCTACCTACAGCTCAGAAACTGTTGGAAAAACCTCTAGCAACAAGACAGGTTTGAGGTAAAGCCAGGAAGTTAAATCAGCCAAGGAGAGGAGAAGCAGGAAATATCAATGTGGAAAGTTAGGCCCACAAGTGCCTAGAAAGCACCAAGTGAAAAAGAAAAGACACAGCATGAGATTAAATGCAGCTCCCAAAACAATGAGAAAAGGGAGTGTCAGTGGAGGCTCATGCAGCTCTTTTGCATAATATAACTGCTGCTACAGCTGCCTTATGTGGGACTGGGTTTGTGGGGCAAGAACACATCAGAAGTACACAACCTTCAGTACAGACACTTCCATTCCCATGTAGGGAGGAGCAGAGGTGGTATTGTCTGTCAGTGTGTTCAGGTGGCTTCTCAGGTGCTTCTGAGTGCTGCCCTTTCCATGCACTTTTCCTTGGCTGTGGTGTGTGATTTACTTGTCCGAATGCATTTCTCTTAATTTTACTCCTATGTAGTGTCTTTGAGCTTGCAATTGAAATTTCAATTCTATATTTACTGAAATTCTTTTTTTATATTCCACATGTTGGTCTGTTCTTTGATATTGTTTCTGTCCATAATTGGCTGTTTCTACATGTAATTGGTATCAATATGTGCAAATGTTTCTGTAAAATAAAATTGATTTCCAGGAAATAGAAGAGTTCTGTTTACTGAACAGTCCCAAATTTACATCTTTAAAAATCATGTTCTCTTAAAAAGTGATAATATATGGAAATCCTCTTCTGTTGTATTTCAAACACTTGGAGATTATATTTAAAAGGTCTCTGCAGTGAGATCTTACAACCATAAACAGAAGTGGAAAAAAAGTGTTTTCTGTATTTTAAGTGAACGCTAAAAGTATTATAAAATCATTGAAATCCACAGTGCAGGGCTCTATGGAAAGATACAGCAACTGCATCAAAACTTCCCTGCAGTGCAGTCATGGGAGTTCCATAAAAATGTTAATAACTTTGTGAGGATGTTCTCTAGATAACTTTTTAAGTGAAATATTCCAGCAATGTGTGATAGCAAATGATTCTCCATATACTGCAGGAGTATTTTTTCCTTTTTAGGCCTGATTCAGCAGGTAAGTGTCCATTTTCAGTCTTCAAGCATCTTCAAGGAATTTCAGAAAACAGTATCATAGATTTACATTATAGTTTCTTATTTAATGGCACAACAGTTTTTTCTTTATTTTCTATGTGAGTTTCTAAAATGTACTCTTCAGACATATTTCAGGAGGAGTTACAAAATATATTCAGGCTACTGCTTGCTATTTCTCATAAAAAGCAAGTTTTATTCTGCTTTCCTCTAACAAGCCAATTTTGAAGTGATGATGTTATAGTTCAGGAGATGTAGATTTGGAGATGTGAGCCAGGTTCATGACATATAAATTATATAACTTAAGATGGAGTACGATGCCCATGCTACAATCGAGCTATGTCTATTTCCTGAGTTGTAAAACAATCTTGTCTTCTGTCAGTGCAACAGCAACATGATAGGATTTTTTATGATTAGTGTCTCTGTATCATATTTGCTCAGGTTCTAGGTAAAAAATGAAAATATTTCCAGCTGCAGCCCTGCACCTGCATCCTTACCCTGAGATTTCAGACACCATATATCCTTTCAGTCTTTCCTGTATTTACCGGTTTAAAAAAAATGCATTTACAAGGCTAAGGTCTCTGCACTTGCTACTCTCTCTATTAAGTTGCACAGGTGTAATTGAAGGTAGAATTTTACTGCATTAATGGAACTAAGTTAACACTACTGTCGAAGACATATGAGATGAAAACCCCTCCATAGGTTATTCACCTATTTAGGTCAGTCCTGTTACTGTTGGGCCTCTCCAGTGTTACCAGGCATAGAGAATAATAATGGCTTATTTTTTCCCTTGAAAAAGTATGATGGAAATCTGAAAAGCCTTGAATAACAAGCCATGGAAGAAGTTGTCATTGTTACACAAATGTTTTACCAGTTAAAAGGGTGGAAAACCACGTAAATGAAACTGTTCAAGGTGTCCAGATTCTGTGAACTACAATGTCCAGCTTTACACAGCATTAAGACAATTATACAAAAATTATAAAGTCATTTGGAGTGTATAACTGTGTAGTTCATGGCTAGCAAACTGCATCTTTGCTGTTTAAAGCTTGTCCCCATAGATATACATGGAATTCAAATTATGACTGATTATGAATTTATAGCTAAGCATCTATTTTCCCTCTTCTCCCCTCTGAAGAAATTCCAGCTCTAGAAAAAGATAAACTAATTTTGAATTTGCTTAATATCTTTTCTGGCATGTTGCATCCTAAGATACCAGTAAAAGAGGTACTTATTACATTATTTAATCAGACAAGAAACCAGAAGTGTGTACATGAGGAGAATGAGGTGCCAATAAGCTGAATCTCGGACGTAGATTTACAAAACTCAGTTCTGACACATCCTATTTCTAGTACTCCCATCTGTAAATGGCTTTAGTAAAAAGATTTAAACTTCAGTTTATTCTCACCTGGAGCCTGTGGGACTTGCTACCAGTCCTTCAGTGGCGCTGTAGGCTGAAGGTGCTCCCTTGGTGTGAGCAAGCCGTCCCAGGGATGTGTTTACTGCATTAGCCAAGTGCTAAACCTGGAGTAATCCAGGCCCCAAGTACTTGCATCATAATTGCAAAGGGCATTCTGTTATCCCTTCAGCTTTTACCAGCTGCTCCTACACGAGGTTACTCTAGTCTGTGTTTCAGTTTTGCATATTTACACCCTGTCCTTACACACACATTCTCAATGACCTGTTTAATGTTCACAATTTAAGATTTTTTGTTTGGTTGGGGGTTTTGTTTTTGTTTTATTTTTTTTTTGTTTTGTTTTGGTTTTTTTTGTTTTGTTTTGTTCTTTTGTTTGTTTGGCTGGTTGATTTTTGTTTTGGTTTTTTTGGGGTTTTTTTTGGTTTTTTGCCTGTGATACTGGACCTGCATGGTTTGAATTTTAAAAAAAAAATCAAAAGCAAATAATTAGTGGATTCTAGAATCAGTAATTTCTTCGCAATTTGGAAGATTTGATAGGGTTTATGGGGTTGTCACCCTTTACAGTACTCTTTGCAGAACAACCTGCAGGGACCACTGCCCCACCTACAGGAATCCTGGAAGAAACAAGGGACTACTACAAATTAGAATGTTGTGCAACAAATACTAGGATAGAATAAAGTATGAAATTTTTCCATCCTTTCACTGGAAAAAAAAAAAATCTACGGTCAGCAGCAGCATGCAGAACAAACTTTTAGTAAGATTATCCTTATCATTGATACAGAAATGGGCCATCAGGTATTGTTTTGTTTTCCCCTACAGAAGATAAATAATTGGTCCAAAGTCTTCTGATATTATGGGCTCAGAATATTTAGCAAAGGAATTTGCTAGTGAGAAAAAAGTGAAGAGCTCAGATTTATCAAGTTTCATCCTGTAAGAGTGGTGGACATAGAAGATATATGGCAAGTGGCCTATTTCAGAAGCTGCTGGAACCTCAGAAATCTGATGAAATTATCAGAAATATAATTTGGGGTTAGTATGGAGAAGTTAGATAATGAAAAGCTTTTGGAAGTCATTACTTCTATAACAGAAACACCTCAACCTGGAAGAGTTTTACAAATGACTCAGATCTTGAACAGTTATGGAATGTAGTAAAAGGCAGATTATGGGAGATGATACAGTTAGTCATTACAGCATTACATAGAGAATGCTGCAGCCTAATTACATTAATTCCGGAACCTTATCAGCATATCTGATTTCTGTATTGATTTCTGGAAGCTAAATGTAATATCTGGTTCAGATGTACATCCAATACCTCAGATTAATAGAATGCTACTGGGCTTGACTAATGGCCAATGTGTAACTAAACTTGACTTAACAAGTGGTATTTACAGATGTTTTTAGCTTCCCAGACTCTGGAAGACTATTTCCTTTTCTATACTTCAAGAGGAGTGCAAGTTTTAAAAGTCCACTATATTTACAGTAAACTCCAGCAGCATTTTCAAGACTGATGGAGAAAATTATTTATCTTAATCAAAGATGCATAGTTTGATGCAGTGATATATATCACTCACTTATCTACATATAGGCGGAACACTGCAGGAGGTGAAAATGGCCCTGGAATCTTTCAGGACACTCATGTTACCCTGCTAACATGGCTAAATGACAAAATGGGTGCACTGAGAAGAAATACAAGGGAAATATATTTGTTAAAAGGGAATGAATAAGACTGTGTGATGGGTTTCACTGGAAATGAGCAAGTTTTCTTGTATCAGCCTCAATGGCACTGTTTTGGATATGTGATGAAAACAGTCTTAATTGTTTGGTTTATTGCTAAACAATGTTTGCACAGACTAATATCGTTCTCTGTTTCCCACCCTACCATCTGTATTCTGGAGGTTGGCAAAGAGCTTGAAGGAAACACAAGCAGGACCCCCCCAGACTGACCAAAGGAACTTAGAAAAAGTATGTCCAACAATAGAATCTGAGGAAAGGATATTCTGGGGAAGGCAGCTGTCGCATGGATGCTGGCTAGGCATCAGGATTTTTTCAGTATCTTGTAAGAGGCAATGAATGAATGCCTTTGTATCACCCTTTTTGAGTATTTTTTTCTTCCTTCTCTTGCAGGAGGAAGAGTGAGCAAGTGGCAGTGTGGTGCATAATCACTGGTCAGGGTCAACCCATCACAGATTGATGAAGAAAGGGCTCCTGCAGGGTGCCCATTCTTATGGGTAAGCAAAAGATTTTTTTTCTTTTGCCTTTGAGTATTGAAGTTACAAATGTTTTTTTGCCTTGGTAGGTTTGTTCTAGAACAACACATTTTGTAAGGTATAGTCAGCAACTTTTGTGAGTGCAGTAGGTGACAGAACACGAATGTTTTGTAATATCTTCTTTTGTATGTGAAGACTTTTATGGGAACCTCTGACGTAAAGGTGTTCAGATCCATTCCTTGACCTTCTTCCTCTTCCATGGAAGAACCATTGCATGGTGATAGGCATTGGCTGTCTGCTCACATAGAGGGCAATTAAGACCTTAAATACCACCTGCTTGAAGTCTGCTAAGTGACTGAAATTTACCCATTAAGACACCAGAAGATTATGCATAAGAAAAACCCCTTACTGCCTGTGTGATACTTACAGGTAAAACCCTATCAGAGAGAAGTTGATTAAATGTCACATTATCAAAACCACAAAATCAAGGCCCCCTTAACATCCTGTGGCTGCAGATAAGTTCCCGGATGTGCATGTTACTTCTTTATAGCAGTCATGTTAGAAAATGCAAATCCGAGCCATTTACAATGTGTGACACAGCACAGCAGCATGTGGATTTCACTAGGTCAGGACCAGATGTAGTTTATATGTGTGGATACACCGTAAAATGGAAAATCAGTCCATGCATCCTTTCAAACAAAACAACAGTTTTGCTACTGCATTAATGCAGGGACAAGCCACATTGCTTTGACAAGCCCCAAATATATTGTTATATTTGATTCTAGCATCTTTGGACTACATAGATTCTTGCATGTCTCTGCCAGACATTGCAATGGATGTTGAGTCTCCATCAAACCTTTGAACATAGTCAATTTGTCCAGGGTTCAATTGACTCCACAGTGCACCTAAGAAATCCCTTTTTATTCTGTTATTTAGCAATAGTGATTTTATTAACAGAGACTGTTGCTATCTATCTATCTATCATTATATTTATATTTATATTTATATTTATATTTATATATATCCTTTATGAATTTTTTTTAAAAGTTTCTTAGAACAACTCAGAACTAAACAGGTGACAAAATATGCATTTTGAGTTCTGCTATGGGCAATCTCTTGGGACCACACCTAAATTAAATGGTTGGAGTATATGATGGAAAGGATCTGTACACAGCAGAACAGGAAATAGGATATAGGGAATCAGCTTTAAAGTGGACCTCAACTACCCCATTACATTCCCTGTCATAGCTGAACAAAGTTTTATTTAATAAATATTAGCAACACACACTGTTGGTAACCACAGAGCAGGCACGGCAATCCACCTCCTTGTGCCCTGTGCAGGAGCTTGTTTATGGGACTACAGCCCCATGCATGTACCCTAACAAATACCTTTATTTTCTTAACTTATGTGTATAAAATCTGTGACAGATCCTGTTCCCTATCACTGCTTTTGCTATGGGGCCAATGCTTAGACATTAAAGCAGGTAAGTTTGACTGGCTTACATTTGGCCAAGAGAGGTTAAATGAACCCAAAGCAGCTTGAGCACCATATAGTGCCGGAATGATCAAAAGAAAGAGAGAAAAGGAATGGAACTCTCCCTACTGGAGAGACATAGAGAGACAATGAATTACCTAACTACTGGTCTATCTCAAACTTGTAGAAAGAAAACTATCACTCTATCCCATAAATTACTTAGAGAAATAATATATATTTTTCTTTCCACCTCCTTGAAAAATAACTGCAACTTTTGCATTCACACTGATATAAACAAGACCAAGTCATTATTGCAATATTTCCATTAAGATTTCACAGAATTTTTCTGTAAGGATAGAAAAATTCTTTTGAGTTGGGAGTTCCAGTGAGATGCCCCCTTTTTTTCCCTGTTCAAACTTTTCCCACTCCTTTTTTGTGTGAATTCTATTCACTCCATCATGATTAGGAAATACACACATTTGATAATTATCTATGTGTCCTTGAGCACACTTAGTGCTTTTTTTTTGGTAAAAACTACACGTCTGTTCTAAGTCCAAAGTTAATAGAAATGAAGACATTTTGAAAAGTCTTTGGTCAGATGCTTAATGGTTGCACATATGGTAGTCTTAATAGCTTACATTCTACAAGACTGTGAGAAGTAAATAAACTCCAAGCAATTTCACATAATTTAATTCCTGAAAGAAACTTTGACCTTGATATTCCCTGTTATGTATATAAATAAAAATAAATTAAGATGTTTTGTGCTGAGCCGTCTAGGGGTTCTAGAATAGCAATGAAATTCTACATTGGCTCAAGGTGTTCCATAAACCTTTAATTTCCTTGAAAAAACAGTAATTTATTTTATGGTAATCTCCTTTTTGCTGAACAAGTGGTTGCATTTTCTCGGTGGGAAAATAAACCAGCTGGAGATTTAATGTAAGGACTAACTCAGCACTGCAAAATACTGTGTATATAAGAAGATTTGCAGTTTAATTCAGAGGTCAAAAGACATGTTGCTTCCTAATGATATTGGAGAAATAGCTTGGAATAATGCCCCTTCCTTAATTCTTAGCAGTAAAGAACAGAGAAATTAAAATGTCAGTATTCTGAATTGAAAACTGTTTTATGACAAGACACTTGAGCCAGCAATCAACTTTCCAAATACCGCATGTGATAGTAGATTTACAGTTCTTGATGGGAAGACTAGTGCTAATTTCAGCATTCAACATATCAGTGAGGCAGTGCTAGAATTCAGTCCTCACTTTTACACCAGACTGGTACTTTAAAAACTTTAAAAATCCTAAATTAGGGCAGATATGGCATCCTGATTCAGACAGCAAAAGATATTTTGCTGGAAAGAATTGGGTTTACTTAGTACAGGCACTGATATCTATGTTAATTAGTAAAATATTGTAAATAACTTCAAAAGAGCTTAAACAAGAGACAGAAAAATATTCTATTTGAGAATGAAGGAAACAAGTAACAATGAGTTAAAAAATAGTAACTTTTACCATGGCCTAAGATGATGATGAAACAATGGTATTTTACTAATCCCGCTGTGAGCCCATAAATTCTGAAAATATGTATGCTGAGCAGATTCCTTTGTTTAGCTCTGAATTCAATAAGCTTTTTACTTAATAGAGCTGATTTGAAATGCAAGTATACTTTGAGTGTAAAATCCAAGAGTGATGGCTCAGTCAATATTTTCATTGGCTAAAAAAAATTAGCAGCTGATTCATAGCTTTATCTTACACTTTTCAGGGTAGAATTGTTCTCCAAGGATGTCTGAATATGCAGATAGTGGGATAAAAATACAGTTGTTAGCTGACAAATTTTTGTATTTCCATGCTTTCTTAAGTCTTATATTGTACTAAACTCAAGCAATTGAAGTTCCCATAATCTACAACCACTCATCTTGGGAATGGTTTTATCAATTCAAATGCAAATTATGAAAGAACACAGTGCATTTTTCCTCTGCAAATCTGGTTGTTCCTTAAGAACTTCTCTGTCTTAGTTCTCTCAGCAGATTATAGGCATCTAAAGGTACCATATACTTGCATCAAAAGTTTCTGGTCTTACTGGTATCTATCTTCAAACTCTATTTACTTTAAAAAGCTAAGGTTTTCCTCTCACACTGGATTATTTTGGGCTCATGGAGACTTCAGTATTAATGCTTCCAAACTTCTGCATAAAAAAGCTACACTATTAAGGCCATCTTCTAGGAACTCCCACTTCACCACATTTAATTCAATATACTTTCAAGTGTTTTCCCTAAGTAGCATAATGTTTTAAAGGGAAAAGTCTCCAGTCTCACAGCTGGCAGTACTAATGAGTGTTCATGCAGCCACATCAATACACAGGGGTAATCTGATGCATTCCTCTGTATCAGGATTCAGAGGGCAAATGTGTGGATGCCAAGAGGAGTGACTACAGAAACAATTGCAAAATAAGGTAAACACATGAAAGTAAAAATGGAAAAACATTTAATCTCTGATACTTCAACCATAGACTACCAATTCTTCTTTCCTTAGGATAAGGGGCAGCTTCCCAGTAGATTCACCATCCTATTATTGAAATAACATTCATTGCATCTGAGTCCCACAATTGCCTTTGACTCTGTAGGATGAAAGTGTGTCCATCCCAAGCATAATGTGCCTACACTATTTAGGATTAAATAATACCAGGAGGAATGTTCTGCATTCATTTAAAGAAAAATCTCTTCTATACCCTGGGGTTTTGTAGGATTATTCTAATCTCAGAACCTCCATGTATAATCTCTTTTTTTCTTTTTTCTCTTATTTTTTCAAATGTTATTAGGCATGTTTTACAAAGGATAGAATTTCCAAAGGATAGAGAATCACAAATCAGTTGTTTATTAGCAAATCTATTTAACAGAAGTGTTCTTTTTCAAGACAGAGGGATATTTGGGTATGAAGAATTTGGAAGAGGGTCTGGCTGTTTATTGTCTCTTTGTATTACTGGTGGTTATATCAAGAACCAACCTAACATTATACAAACCAAGACCAGAAATATGACATATATTTTATGAGTAAGAATAAATTGTTGGGAAGGGAGAAAAAGAAATGACTTATGGATATGATTGCTTAGCCAAAGATGCTAAGGATGAAATTGAAATGAAGGCATTGTTTGAATGAATATCAGGAAAACCGGTTTGGCAGGCCAAAACATATTCCTCCCCTTGAAAGAATAATGCCAAGACCCTTCCCCCTTTCTGTCTCAACAGGAAGGGTCTGAGATTAAATTTAGAGATTAGAAGATAGTAAAACAGGGTAATATAGTGATTCTTATAGGCTGCATGCAAATGTTACTGTATTAGCATATGTACTAAGATTGGTTGATGAAGAAATAGAATATTCA
>VWZN01012420.1:117886-145420 GCA_013396955.1 Regulus satrapa | reverse complement strand
CCCCCCCCCCCCCCCCACAAACGCCAAAAACAAATACTCTCTATTTTTTTTTTTTCTATAGAGGATGTATACCCTTAACTCCATGCATAATATAAATCAAGATAATTTGCTATTTTTCTAAACTGCATTAACTGATCCAGACAATGGGTTTGAGATAACAATATTCTCTGGTATTCACTAATGCAGAATGAACATTCTTAGTGGACTCCCCAGCCATAAAATCTACAGGTGAATGTAGAAAATTACATTTCTTGAGAAATTACATTCATTTCTTCTATTTGATATAGAAATTATTTTCATAAAAGCATGATGTTCCTCACCTGAGACTTTCAGTTCAGTACTTTTTATGTACTTTGGAAGACCATGACCAAGACAGAAAGAGTTGAAGGGTCACCTGTCTTCTGTTGTGACTGTATATTTGCAGGCTTTTTGCTATCACATGACACCAGCTGAGAGGCAGCTCCTATTTTTTCTTTCCTACCACATGTGAATATTTCTGTTGGGAAATTAGTCAATTTGCTGCAGAGTAAAAGAGAATAGCATGCTCCTAGCACTTCTAAAGGGAATATAAATAATTTCTGCTGATGACAATGTTTGAATCCACTCTACCAAAATTAGGAATTAGCAAAATTCCTTAGGTACTTCTCTCTCAAAGCTGCTGGCAATTGCTGACTTTAACAGCAATCCCAGCACCTGCAATTAGGTCAGCTATTTGCAGTGTACCCCCAGGGAATTTGGCCAGTCAGGTGTTCCAGTGCCTATCTATCACTGCTACCTACTCCAAAAAACCCACAAGTATATCAGTGCTATATGCACTGTACCATTTTTTCTCTACCTCTGTCATCTATTTGATTTTGATCAGGGTACTTTTCTGCCTAGCTAGCTGCTCATGTAGCGTTTGGCCTCAGCTGACCACTATTTGTGTGCAACAACCATGATGTCAAAGGAAAAAAGCATCTTAGTCATGATTATACATGCAGACACGTTCCAGTATTAGTAGTATGAATGTCACCCCAAATCTTCAGGGTATCCACTAGATTTCTTCATTAAATATGTTTGTGTAGAATTCAGCTGTAAAAAAAATGGTCTTCCTGTGAGGAAATATTAATCTGTGGTAAACACAATTGCTAAAGCGTATTTTCTATTAATTTGTGTTCTTTTTCATTGGACATCTATTTTCTAAGGAATATAATGTGGCGTTTTTCCTAGGCAAAATGTTGGCTCAGCTTAACAGGTGACTACCATCCTCTGACATTTAAACAAAGTGACACAGTCTTCTAAGGACCGTGTTTCAAATCTATGCTTAGCAATACAGACAGCATTTTAGGACTTTCTTATTCTCAATTTTTAAAGGTTTCAGTTTTGGTCTTTATCAGACACCTAATCTCTTGTTATGAACCCATCAAAAAATAAAATAAATAAATAAACCCACCACTTGGTTTTTTAATGTTTGTAGTGGGATGATTTTCTGCTTAAGAAACATAAAACTGTTAAAGGCCAAAATGAAGCACTTCTTTAGTACTTATCATTTTATGCCTTACTTTATAATATTTTATCTGCAGTTTTTGTTAATTAATTTTTTTACATTTTCTTCTCCTTTTTTTTTCTGTCTTTAATATAAAATAATCTCATTTATCAATTTATTTTCTTCAGATTTTTGTTTTACATGATGAGTTATACACTTTTCAATAGCATCATGATGGAATGGAGATGTAAAGTTAGGACTCAGAGATTAATTCTATTAAAATTCATGAACCTTTGAATCTGGTATTTTATTTCAGTCTTCTCTATTTTGAGCTGGATATTTTTTTTAAAAAAAATTTCAAAAATGGCCTTATTGATTGTTTGATTATTCCTGAAAAGCAAGAAGATTAGTGATTGGGCTCTCATTATTAGACCATGGTATATTTGACAGAATGCTGAAAGTAACAAATACAAATGATCAAACAACAAATGTAAAACAGTCTTTTGGGTCTTCAAGAGAGACATTCACATTCTCTTTAATTTTCTCAAATTGTGTCTTCTTTTTGGGAAAACATCTTGGAAAGATTCAGCTGGAAGTAATAAAAATGCTGGAAGCATTAAAATTGTGGATGGACAGCAGTTAAACTAGTTGCCTCCTTTACTCATCACCTTCTAGCTACATTAGGAAGTTCTTTGGGCAAGATAGATGCACCATTAAGTGAGATAGAAGATGTGAAAAAAATTTCTATTTAATTTCTGAGTAGGTTTTCTACAGACTGGAACTGAAGGCCATCTTATTTGCTCACAGGCTAACATGCAATCAATATTAATTATAAAAAAAAAAAAAAAGAGTTAATAACATTATTGTGATAAGATCAGTACAGAGTAATGAACCAAAGCAACATAAAAGCATTTTTCCCTATAGTGAAATCATACATGACATCAGAATTTTAAAAAACAGATTTAAAAAATCTTTATGATTAGAAAGCTAGAGACTAGGCTTCACTTTGCTTTGCCTCTCTGCAAAATTAGGTACAGCATACTTTGTAGTTATTGCAGAAAATAAAAAATAATGGCACTCTGATGTTCTTTAAATAAGACCATATTCTGAAAGAAGAAGCCCAGTTCAGTTTTAGTGCTAATTCCACATAAAGTACCAAGAATCTCAGTGTTTTACAGCATGGCATTGACAGTTGTTTAATTAACATGAACTGCCAGAACATGTTGTCATAAAAGGCATTCTAAAATAAAAAAAAATTTGAAAAAAAAAAATCTTTCCCTGTACATTGTTAAGCTCTATAATCAGATCATTTTCATCAGTTGTTATGCACTGCACAGCAATGATAACCCACTTTGTTAGGTAACAGCCTGGATTTGGTAGGAAGTGGAAAAAAGGATTACTTGCATTTAAATTATTTTACTTCAATTAATATTAAGCAAGTGCCGATTAAACAGTTAACAAATGTAAGACAATTGAAAATTGATCACAATTCAGCTTGATTGATCTCATTGAGAGGCGTTGCCTTTCTATAGGATTTTAGGAGACTATTTTTGTCACATGCAAGTGTTGAGAATGTGGTGGAGATATAGCAGTGTTTATATTGATCTGGACTACAAAGTTGTGGAATGAATTGAGTCGCCTTTGTGTAGAGACTATGCCCACTCAGCGCAACTATGATCTGTCTGGGTACCATGCAGTAGTGATTCAAAAGGTCTGGGCTGTTCACACATCCTACAGAAAATACTCAATGCAGCTGCCAAAAATACCACATTGGGCAGCTTAGATTGTTTTATCTCAGACACTAAATTTTTCAGAACATTCAGCCACTCCATTCTAAATCATATTTTTATGTCAGGACTTTTATAGATTACTTCCCTACTGCACTCACAGCAAAACTGACACAGTGCTGCAGATCTGAAATCTTTAGGTGGGATGAAACATGAATTATTGAATATGAATGCTAATAAATGGCTTATAATCTAACCAAACAAGGATACTCATGAAGACTCTACTAAATCACAGTGTAATGCTACAGATTTTATCTTTACAGAAGTAATTATTTAAGAGTCAGCACATGTCATTCAATGTTAGAGATGATATTGTGTTTATCTACCACTCCAGAAAACAACTGCTTGCTTGGGTTATAGAATGTCTTAGAAGCATTTGAATAATCAAGGGGAAGAATTATATTGAAATATTTTCAAAGATGGCACCATCTCCTCACCACTAGTGATTTTTATTCATTTGCTTTCTTATCCAGTTTAATTTTTCAGATACATATAACTAGATTTTTAAAATTTAATGTAAACAACAAAAAATTGTGACTAGTATTACTTAGTAGAAAATATTTTGTATCCAGTTTTCACTTTTCTTTCAGGATAGTTCTTTTACACTTCAATAGTGTTTAAGAGAAACTTCCAAAGCTGTGGTTTTAGTTCTTGCACAATCCATCTTAACTGGTGAAATTGTGGATTCTTGTACCTATCTATTTTATCAGACTAAGGGATGTTGACCCCTCAAGCCATAAATGTAATAGTGTGGGACTGACTATTCTTCTGGATCGTGGATTCATAAGACAGTGTCCATCTCATATCCTTAGTTTGACAGAGCCTCTTCACTCATTTCTGTCTGTCCAGAGACTAATTCTGCTCTGGAATTTTATTCTGTACATATTACAGAGGGAAATATAACTCTTCTAGGATCTAACCCTGCGAGATATTCCACTCACATTAAAATCTTCGGAGAATATTGCTGCTTAGTATGTGGAAAGTTCAGACTCTTCTGCTGCCCAAGTCTGTATTTATAATAGAGTTGGTCAGAAATTGGAATACTTCCATTGAAGCATTGTGGTCTTGGAAAACTACAACTCTTGACAGCAATATGGGCAACAGTTTTCTATAGTTCTAATGTGTATCTTCCATCTAAAATAGTATTATTATTAGTTTCAGAAAAAATGCACATTTAACAGAGACACCAGTTAAAGATGTATTATTTCCTTTTACACAAAAAATGTTCATCTGGTTATGCCTACAATTACCTATTTATTGTTGTGATATTGATAATACTGATTAAGACAATGTTCTTAGATTACTTCTCTGTCCAAAAATTATGCCTCATGGCACAAGAAAGGAAAAAAAAGTCTGTTTTCTGTTATAGATACTATTTTAGTATTTTATTTCTAGAGATAAATATTCTACCAGTACGTTTCTCACTATAGAAATTTTTTTTGTCCAAATAGGCACCAGAAAACAATGACTATTAATGCAGTCTGGGTATTTTGAGGTGTGGTTTGCACTGTAGTTCTTCATTGCAAAAGATGGATTATACCAATTTACAGGATGACTAATATATATCAAACAAATACACCATGAAGAAGGTGCAGATACTATAAATAATAAGATAATTATGTTAGATTTTACAAAACATTACAGTTATTGTGCAAGTTCCTGCTCAAGCTCCATCTGGAATATCATATATAAATCTGGTCATCTATATTCAAGAAAGATTAATTTGTAGCAGAACAGCTGCTGAGGAGTATTGAAATACTGAAGGGAGAACTATGCTTGTTTAGTCTAGCAAATATAGAGCTTGAGAGGGTATTGCATTGTTCTCAGCAAGTACATACAAAATACAAATACAGGGAGACAAAACTCACATATAATATCATAATAGAATTTGAAAGAACAAATATATTTTAATAAGAGAAGAATATCTTTGGAAAAGAATTATAACAATGTGACTGATAAAATTGCAAAATTCTCTATGCAGGAGCCCTCAACCTATTAATGAACAATTCCAGTAGCTGCCATTCAGGTGTGCTGGCTAGATTATAGCACAGTTTTCAATTTTACCTCACAAACAGAACATCACAAATTTGGGTAATGTAATGTCAAAATCCTGTACTTCAAATGTAACATATTTTTTTCTTCATGTGTGTCAGAAAGGGAACCATGAAACAGAACCAGAATACTGTTAGTTTCTTGATGTGGAGTTCATAAATGGATTTCAGTTTAGGGATGAACATTTTCTATATAATATTTTGGGACTTCTTCACCAACATAATCCTCTTACAGGACCTTCTATGAAATGTACAACCAAAATAAAAGTAGGTTACTGTTTCTCTCTTCCAAGGACTCATGGAAGTGTGGATGTGGAAGGGATTGGAGCTGGGACTGGCCGCTTGGTCCCTAGTGCAACACATGCCATTTAGAAAGAGTTGCTCCTATCCCTGGGCTGCTCCAGTTTGGACCAGAGCAAGGGTGCCACTACAGAGGTTCTGACAACTCCACTTTCTGGCTATGCCCAGTGTATTCACCTGAGGAGACATAACTACTGCATTCCTACTTACCCCAGTCAAAACATTTAACAAGTGCTGAGGCAAAACTGAAACATACTTAGCAGTTCAGGCTTTCCTAAAGTAGCAAAGCTGTAATAATTATGGATATAATTGACAGACAATTTTATTCACTCACCCTTAAGCTGTAGAGTTCATACAGCAATCATTCAAAAAAATTTCATCATTCTGCCCTTATAACTAGTATTCATTATACTTCCCTGGATTTCATACCAGGACTGCCTGAAAAAAACCACATGAAAAATATAATTTAATTACCAAATCATAAAAGACGTTAGGGTTGATAAATGTATTTTATGATCTTTAAAATTAAGGCAGACAACATTCTGCTTTTTCATGCCTTGGTGAATATCTTGAGTTTCAGAAAAAAAACCTAAACTATTTTGATGGAAACTGATTATTATTCCATATTTTTGGGGATTTGCATTGCTGGTGCTATGAATGATATATCTGTTTTACAGACACCACACAAGGTGCTAAGATCAACTTTCTCCAGGTCCTGTCATACAAAATTATATTAAAATTGACAGAAATTATTAATGATATATTAAAATTCAGCATAACTCCAGAATGTATTGAAATTAATAGCTATGTTTTAAACCAAAAGGAATTAAAACTATAAAATGCTATCTGCAGATGATAATCTAGTAACTACATTGATTTTTTACTTATAGTAATTTAGATTTCACCATCGATAGAAATCTTTACAAAAAACAATCTCTGGCAAGCATTAGAATTCCAAAAATCACAAGAGTGGCTGCTAGGACTGTAAAATAAAGGTCATATTGATGTTTTGTTTTGAATGCAACCTTTTTTACATTCAAAAAGTTTATAGCTTTTTAAACTTTTTTCTTTTTTTTTTTTTTTTTCCCCTCCTAAAGAATGAGCTGCATTCTTTTGTTAACAAAATTGAAACTGCAATGGAGAGGACTAAATAGCATGGGCTGGCTCTATTATAACTGGCTTATATTCGTTATATATCAGAAAGAAAATTTGGTGCAGAAATATTTCCATTTTTAGATAGTAATACTAATGTTAGCATATAAATGAAAAGTAATGTAACAACATTATTTATATAAAAATTGTTTCTCATATATTTCGACTACTTCTACTTATTATATCTATTCCAGTGATACTAGCAACACGAGTTTTAAAATACATTTCATATGTTCAATTTTTATTTTCCCCACAGCAAGACCAATTCTTTTATGCAACCTGATTACCTTAGTTCAGGTATCACATGTCACAGTGTACGCAAGGGCAAGTAAAAATCTCTCATGATAGTCTACAGGCTTAATTTAGCACTTGGAATGCTTGTTTCTGATCTGCCTAAATTAAAAAATATAGATCTTGGTAATGATATCTTTTTGTAGATGTTAAAATTGTAACTATGTGGTCATTTTTAGCTGTGAATGTTAAAGTATAGACAACAGATATGTTCTAAGTAATAAACAATACTAGATTTTTTTTTTTTTTTTTAATTCCTTTTTCAGGCCCAAGGCAAAGATGTTGGTCCAGCAGTGAAAGATTAAGTACCTCTACTATTTTTGCTTAGCTGTTATTGTCTGGTTGGATGACAAAATACCAGAGAGAAATGTCATGGTGAGGGCTCCTAACGTGCTCAGGGATTATATAATCTGTAATTAATTTATTTTTCCTTTCTTAACTGGAAGTCACCTTCAAGCTATCAGTCATCAAAGGAATGTAACAATTTTTACTGCTTGGAAAAGGAGATATCTGAATAACTTGCATAACACACCGAATAACTTCTGGCATCCAATTGTAATTTCAGGTTTTGTTGCTATTTCATTTGCTAAAAAATTTATCTTCTATTTTGCATATATTGTCCCTGAGTCAATACAGATTTTCTTTGGCTTCACAGTGCAAGTCTATATTTAAGGCAGACAGAAACCTGTGTGTTGATCACTTACTTTTATTATCTCATTTTTGTTATGGTGTAAGTGTATTACCTTTTCTCTCTGTGGATAAGCACTCATGAGCTTTCTGAAGCTGTGCTGCAATAGCTTAATTCTGCTTATAACCTAGTTTGAGATGTTAAAATCTACTTGTAAATTGATTTTCATGCTGTCAGCTGAGGATCTTTCTCTGACGCTTTCTTCTCTGACGTCCTGGCAAGCATACTTTTGTTTCCTAGTAGTCACTGCTTGTGATAAGTTACTATCTCTCTATAGAAAGAAAAAATTCACTTACCTGGTTCATGGAATCTGGACACACATCAGTCCTTCTTAGCTGTTAATTTAAAGAGCAAAACATTTTATCACCTCTTCAAAATGAAGAGGTATTCAGTTGGAATAAATATCAATATATCCTTAGGTTTGGAATACCACTTCACATGAATACACATTTGAAAGCTTGATTACATGCTAAATATACTAATCACTAAGAACAGTGTGAAAAATATGATTTTCACTCTATAATTAATCCTGTGTAAATGTACACACTAAAGGAATTAATTACCAATAGAAAAAAATATATTTCTAGAGTTACAGAGAAGGATATGATTTTTCTGTGTAAAATATAAATGTAATAACGAATATCTGTTGTAACTATCAAAACACTCCATATGTAGCATTAGAGAAAGGGGATTTCTGTATTAACTCTAAATAAGCTTTGATTAATTTATATCCACTGAGGTTTATTCACCCTTCCAAGCAAGGTTAAAGATTCCTCTACAGTGTCAGGACTGGGTAGTTGGGTCTCTCTTCTTTGCCTCCACCTTGGAACTTGTATCTCTTTCCTTTTGCTGTATAAACATTAAAATGATGAACAATTTCACCTAGTCAAAAGCCATTTATTAGCATCTACATCTTCCTTTCTCCATACACATCCTTCTGGTTGATGTGAAAATTTGGTGTGAAAGTGTAAAAGGGACTTTTCCATCATCTGTTAGAGCTGTGCTATAACTGCAGGTGTGGACGTGTCCAGAAGCAGAAAGACTTGGTCAGACACTGCTCTTGTTTAGACTGCAAATACTCTGGAATCACAACAGTGAAACAGATTGAATTGTGTTGATCTCTCCGTTTCTACTGTGTTCAGGATAATGATGAAGTTAGTCTCCTTCCTAGATTCTTTGAAAACACTTGAAAGCCTGTCCATGGTCAGCCTGAGCAAATATTTCCTGGCACTTGAAAAACAAGGTCCATACACTTTTGCAAGAAAGAAGCCCAAAGCAGCATAGTATCTATCTGAGTGTAATAAAAAGGAAGAAGAGGAATATCACTTTGAGCCAAAACTAAGAAGCTTGAGGGAAATCTTTGCAACCAAATTTTTTTAAAAACACCTTTTAATCCCAAACGGAGCAGAATAGTGAAGAAAATAATAAGGAAATGCAATAAATAAATTCATTAGGAACACCAACAGCTCAAGATGGAAGTTAACAAGATAGTAGGCTACCTTTCCAACTCACACAATATTAAAAGTGAAATAAATACGTGTCATAATCGGGATAGATTTAGACATCTTTTTAGATGTACAACCATAGTAGTTGCCCCGGTTTCCTTATTTTGAAGATGTCAGGGTTGTTTCCCTTCAAGTGAGTTGGAATACTGTGAAACTGTTGGAGTTTTCTTCCCCCTACCATTAGCTGTTCTTTAGACTCATTAATATCTTTGGTGTTGGTACATTATTTTCTTCTCATCTTGACAACATTTTGCTGTTGTTGATACAAAAGTGTACATGCTTTGCATATGTATGAATGTATGGTCCCTAGGTCAATGGGCACTTAACAGGGACACTTGGGACTAATAATATAAAAATAGAGGAGGAAATAGACTTATCCACAAAGTAATCTCTGAAGTGTACTTCCATCAAACTGAAAAAATTTAACAAAAAATTCTCCTTTCGCTATAACACACGTTAGTTTTCAAAATGGACAAGTTATTTTTAGGCAGGAGTTTTAGTTTTATAAACTTTTTAAAGTATGGAATTAAGCACAGAGATCAGGTTGAGAGCAGATTTTTCTCCCCTGGAGTATAGCAGCAGATTGAAACATAACATAAAGTTCTGGTTTTAGTCTGGATTTACATATTGCAGTTGTTCCAAAACATATAAAAATTCCTGCTCTTATTTTTAATAGTTACAGTCAGTTCCTAATGTTATTAGTACAACTCATTAGTATCAGCTGTCTCCTGCACCCTCTTCCACTTTCAAAATTAATTAAGCTGGTGGCACATTCACTGGAAGGAAAAGACCATAGCTTTTCTTATGCAGAAAACAATAGAGCATAAATCAAGAGGAGCAATCCCAATGTTTTGGAACTGACCTTATGAAGGGGTACTTTGCCAAGTAACAACAACATCTGTTCAAAAGGAAAACAAACAACAAGTGAAAGGAACTCATCCACTTTTCTCTCAAATATTGTGGAAATATTGCTCATTGCCTGCCACATCAAGAACCCTCTTTGGTGCCTATTATCCCATCAGTTGTGCCATTAACAGTCAGTTTCCTTTTACCTTGTAATTTTTCACTCAACAACAAACTTGGAATTTTTATTTGAATATAAAGAGACGTCATTTTATTATAATAACTGATATGGTATTTCCCATTTTGTCTACTTATTTTGGAAGTAAAGTTAGCCTTCTGGACCACTTAATCTTTTATAAATATACATATATTTATACATGCACACTACCACTGATTCAGCTGAAGACAACTACAGAAGGTTGATACACTAGACAGTTGTAGAAGTCTGGAAAAGGACTGCATTTTTTCTGCAGCTGTTAAAGCAGTTGGCAGCATGTATGAGAAAGAAATTTTGTGACAACTGGCATTTCATTGGATTTTTATAAACCAGTCATTGATTAAAAGGTGACATTCCTTCCCCTGTGGGTGAGCCACTAACAGATCCTCAGCTGCAGGCAGTGTTTGGGCTCTGCAGGCTGGGAGCAGGAAGCACCAGTGTGGAGCCTAGGTCTTATGCTGAGGTGGCTTCCTTGGGCACACAGCTGGAGAAGGCTTTCCTTCGCATGCCGTAGGCTCCTGCAGGACTGCAGCTCTTTGGTCATCCTGCGCAGCTACTGGGCTATGAACCCCAGCCCTGCTGAGGCAGCATCTCCCAGGAGGGAAAGAATGGGGGAGTCCTGAAGTCTAGGCACAACCTGAAGGGTGTTTTCACCAGCCTTTCCTCCTGAAGCCAAGGAGCAGGATTCCATTACCATGAAATTACCATCTCCAAGGGTCCCTGTTGACTTTTCAGATTTATTTCTGTATGCAACCTGCATCTAGTCTCCCCCATTATCCCTCAGGAGGAACAAGATTTCTGATTTGTAATTAAAACACTTTGGATGATGTGTCAGACAGATGCTTACCAACCCTTGGGGACTGACTTTGATCACAGGTTCTGAATATACTGCTAATTGATATTTAAAGTAATAATTCAAGAGACCCTTTTCCCCAGAAAAGCCTACATGCCTTTGTAGATCTGTAAGAATTGAATATGTTTAGTCTGTATCCTTGTGACCTGTCTTTTGTTATTTAGTTTAAGTGAGGAGTTAAACCATCTTTCTTCTCTTTCCCATGATACAGGCCTCTTGGCCCCATGTCATCTTCCCCATATAAAAGCACCTGGATTTCTGCTCAGGACTAGGCTTCTCTTCAGTTCCTCCATTTCTGGAAGCACTGGTGATATCCACAGAATTCACTGGAAAAATTACAATTTGGACTTTTCATTATCAACAATCATTTAGTAAATTTGTTCTGGTTACCAAGCTATAAGACTTCTTTCAGAACCCCTTCCTTGCTGGGAATCACTGAGAGCACCCCTTTCAATGTGTGGCCTCAAGAAAGTATTCTGCAGTAGTACTGCTCAAAGACCTTGGCTACAAATTTGAATTAATGTAGGAGGCTTAAGGTCTCCTTCCCTAAAGGGGTTTCCTTCTGGAAGACTGTGGCAAAAGTTGACTGAAACAACTAACAGAGCTTTTGCCAAACACAGCATATTCTGTTGATTCCTCAAAGGTATCAAATATTCAGGATAAAGAGGGCTGATTGCTGATGAACCTGTATTATTTAGACCTTTTAACGTTGCTTAGCCAGCTTCCACTCTGACAGAGTCATCCCAAAGCGCTTATCACTTCACTCTTCTAGCAGCCTTTCAGTACACCATGTTCCTTCTCTTTAGAAAAAGTAAAGGAGTTGGGACTGTGCATGGCTCCTTGTGTGTTTTTTAATGTAACCTTGTAATAAAACCGGGATGCAGCACATAATAAGCACTTTCTTGTTCCCTTACACATTATCTTGCCAATGCTTTTAATGCATCTAATTGTGAAGCCTGTCACCTTCAAAAAGCTACCAGGACTTTTAAGATCCTGCTTTTACTTGAGCAAAAACAGTGTTTAAAACATTCTTCAAAACAGCACAACTTGTGAGTAGTTAGGAGAGACATGAAGAGAGATAGAATGAAAGGTATCTTAAAGATGTACCCTAAAGTGCAGCCTCTTTCTAGGTTTTCCCTCAGCCTGGAGGCCCTACAGGGACTTCCTCTGCTGTGGCCATCTAGTCCATATGCAGCTCCACACCATGTTATCTGCTTCCAGGAACATTCCTGTTTTGCCTCCATCATGTCCCAGAGTCGTCTCTGGGCCACCCTTTACTCATCTCATAATTTCTCAGTGTTTACAATGCCCACTCTCCCCTGTGATACACATCCTGTTGTGAGGAAGCTTCCCAGAAATTTCAGCCAGCACCAGCAGTGTGCAAAAGCAGGGAATGGCACAAATGACTAAAAAAAATTCCCTTTTTATTCAGGGAGTTACACTCATAATCCATGGTGCGGTGCCGAATCCAACCCAGCTGGCTCCTTGCACTGCGCCAAGGAGCGGTCTGCTCCCGGAAATAGAAATAGCTATCCAGGGTGCAGCTTGCTTGGATAGAGGAGCTCTACAGCACAAGATATCAGTGTGGTGAGGGCAGGGGCAAGCACAAGGAAGGGATCTTCTGTGTGGTTTCCAAGGCTTTATTCCACAAAAGGGATCAGGGACCGAAGACTCGGGAATAGGATGTAGAGGGGTTTTTATATGGGGGAGGTCCCAGAGGAGGGCACAACTCCTTGACCAGTTGGGGAGACTTAGGGGAGGAGGAAAAGGCAGAGGGGCTACAGAGGCACAAAACCATGAGGGAAACAGGAGGAGGAGAAAGGGTTACATGGGCCAAAGGGGTGTTGAGAAACAGGGAATTGGCAGGGAAGTTTCTAGACTAAGGGGTTTGTATGAGACGATTGGCAACCGAATGGGAAGAGGGATGGGGAATATTTGGCAGTAATGGGTAGGCTTACAACAAGATGGACAAATCACTGAGAAGGTACAGCTTAGCCATGCACAGGCAGGTTCGGAACAAACCATAAGGAGAACCATAATATTTTAAATCACAAGGGATAGGAACACAGAAAAGCACACTGCAATGCTCATCCAAGCATTTTTTACTAAAATCAAACAGAAGAAGCAAATTCCATGTGTCACGGTCCTAAAAATGAAAAAAAAAATCTGAGTTTATACATATGGATGTTTATGTAAATATATACGCAGATATACATATATTTTGCACATATGCAAAATAAGAGACATTGATATACATACACCTTCTAAAGCAAAAGAAAATAACTGTAGGAAGGATGAAATATTTTTGTGATGGGAAACAATAACTTTATTTCTATGTTGAAAATATTTTGGTGGAAAAGAATTACAAAGAGCCTGATTAAAGACCATTCATAGAACTGAAGGATACATATGGTGATGTTGATGACAGCCATTCTGTCATATATTCCAGACCCTGTGTTCTGCATAACCCTCCATGCCTACGCCCCATGGTGCCTGACCATGTTACCTCAGTTACCCTCTGACTTAGCAGATTTTCTGTACTTCCAGAGTATGCTAATTACTTTATGATACAAAACTCTGGAGTAAGCTAGTTTCAGTTTCACCTGGTGAGGCATTTCTGCTTAAATATTCGATGGTTGAGAGAGACAACAACATGTCAACTTAATTGTGGAGCATATTTAATTGATATTGTTGTTCTGAGTAAGATTTTCATATCTCAAATCCAAACATCTGTCTGAAAGATATTTAAAAGGCATCATTTGTTTGGTATCTGCAGTTAATGCAGCCCACTGGGCTCAGAAGACAACGTCTGTCATACTTGGGGGAATGCATGAAATACTGTTAAAGCCATCAGCTTCTAGAGCCAGTCTTCTTGATACACATCTAATATTTACAGGGTCACAGTCAAGGGGAGATACTGAGTGTAACCACCCCAATATACATCATAGTGTTGTTAGAAGGAGTTCTTGTTACAATATGGGATTAATACCTTTGAAACAGGGGAGAAATTGATTTTGTGCCTCCATCAACCAAGATAGATTTCCTATCCAGGCAGAAAGAGAAAGAAACAGGATCTGTACATATCTGTATCACTTTCTTCTTCCAAGTGTTACCAAGTGTTATCACTCCATTTTTAATTTTTTTTTTTTTTTAGAAAAAAATATCAAATTATTTTAAGTGAACTGGACTATTTTTAAACAATTATTTCATCAAGAAGGAAAGCATTTCCTGTGTTACACCAAAGCTCTTACACCAAATATAGGCAGTTAACTGACTTCTCCCTGAAAAGTTTTTCCATCTATTCTGAGATTTTACGAATTAAGACACCTAAAGGCTCACTTGTGTCAGCCTGTTACCCTGTCCTTCAGTCTTAACAGTCTTCATAAACTCCTTTTAACTATTCAGGCAGCCTATAAAAATAACCCATTGTAATACAGTAAATCAGGACTCACAAAATTAACACAGTCTGCTAGATAATCCCAGCCATAAAATAATAAGGCTACTTCATTATGAAATAATCTATTCATTTAAAGGTTAGGTATTAATGCACTAAATGGTTTTGCATGGAATTCGTATTACAATGAAACCTCTCAATTTTCTGCTCTTTAATATTAAGTAATAATGAAATGAGGACAAAGTACCATTTTAAAACTTGCAGTTTGAAGTTATGCTTTAGTTGCAATGAGACATCTAGCAAACTTCCCAAAAGTTTAATTACTTAAGTAATGAAAAAGATGGCTTAAGTTTCAAGTGACATCTATCACAATTACACAGATGCACTGACTCCTGCTCACCACTAAGATCAGCACATTGTGAATGATAAGTCCTCATTGAGACATACCAGTGGGAGACATTTGAGGATGAATATTTATGAACAGGCAAAGTTTCATTTAAATGAATGAAACACAATATTTACAGCAGCAAAAATTCTGACCTTCATATTTCAACTTCTTCCTTTTTTTTTTTTTTTGTTTTTTTTTGTCTCTTTTAATGAAAATAAGTGTTGTAAAATACATCCTGCTTTGTAAATAAATGCTGTTTTGTTGGTATACAGACTCTTGTAATATGTTTTTCCCACTAAAAAAAGATAAACCAGCTTCAGTTAACCAGTCACCCAAAATTTTTTGACTTAACCTAAGCTTAAGATCTCTGAGCCCAAACAGAAGATTGGAACATTATAATATTGGACAGGGAGCTTTAAGGCTGCAATTCAGTTGTCACTAACAATAGCTTTTACTGTGAAAAAAACAGCAGTAATAGTAAATTTAATTTATGAAGTGCTGCTCTCAGAGTTGCAGTTGAGTTTTGCATCCCCAGCAAGGAAAGTAACACAGGAAATAGACCTTTTAAATTCTGCTTAAAAAAACCAAATTCACACCACTTTCCAAATATAAATAGGAATTTAATTTTCTTGTAAAACATACAGTAAAAGCTCAGACATTCACAGTCTTCAAAGTATTTTCAGGGCAAAATCTTGAGTTGGGATATTCTGACCTAAAAATCATATCAATCATAAAGGGAATAAAAGAAAAATTGAAGAACTCAATATTGACAGAAAAAACCTCAAACAGATGCAAAACTTTAAAATTGAAAACATGATCAAAAGAATGAAACTACTACAGTATTTTTGTTCTTTCATGCTTTTTTCTTATATCTATAATTCTGAAAAACAATCTTTATCTTGACAAAGCAATAGACCAGATTATATATACATAAAAGATATATGGTTATTATATGAATGGTAATAATATCTATTATTACAAATTATATATATAATATGTATATTTATGTGTCACTGCCATCTTAGGCCTGTACTCTTCTACACCTTCAAAAATGACTTGATGCAGGACTGCAAGGAATACAGACAGAGTCTGCAGAAAATGGGAGGAGCAGAGAGACCTTGATAAATAAGAGGACGTGGCACCAACCATGTGGAGTTCAGTAAGGGAAAGTGCTGGATTCTGCACCTGAAAGCACAGACAGACTCAGGAATGAGAGGCTGGAGAGCAGAGCTGCAGAAAGATACCTGGGGGTCCTGACGGATTGCAAGGTGAACATGGGCCAGCAGTGCCCTGGCAGCCAGGAGGGCCAAGCGTGTCCTGGGAGGCATCAGGAACAGCATCACCAGCCAGGCAAGGGAGGGGATTATCCTGCTCTGCTCTGAGGTGAGGCAGCCTCCCCTTGAGTGCTGAGGGCAGCTTTGGGTGCCACAATATAAAAAAGGCATAAAGTTCTTGGAGAGTGTCCAGAGGATGGCCACAAGGATGATGAAAGGCCTTGAGAGGAAGCAGCATGCAGAGCAGCTGAGGGCACTTGGTCTGTTCAGCCTGGAGAAGAGGAGACTGAGGGAAAACCTCAGTGCATTTACAGCTTCCTTGTGAGGGGAAGAGGAGGGGGCAGGCACTGATCTCTTCTCTGTGGTGACAGTGACAGGAGCTGAGGGAACAGCCTGAAGTTGCATCAGGAGAGCTATAGGTTGAATATCAGAAAGAGTTTCTTCTCCCAGAGGGTGTTTGGACATTGAACGGGCTCTCCAGGGAAATGAGATCTGAGGAAGATCTCACAGCATCAATCCTGACAGAGTTCAAGTGTTTGGACAACATTTTAAGGAACATGTTGGTTCTGTGCAGGGTAAGGAGTTGGACACAATATGGATCCCTTCCAACTCAGCATGTTCTGTGTTTTTTGATATCTTATATCTCAGGGAAAAATGGAACTTAAAAAAAAGTTTGACTTGAGGTTCTGAAGGTATGTTGCTCTGACCCTTGAAAGAAACCACATACTGTGAAAAAAGTATATTCTTTCCTATGATGCAAACAGAATATGGACTTTTTCTGCTGCACCTCAGTTCATATTTCTACCCTGAAAGAACCCAATTTGTTGTGCCATGACCAAATCTTAATCATTAACCAGGTTGTATGTCATAATTTGGAATGTTTTAGCTCTATATGTAGAAAGCAGCTATAATCACAAGGATTTTACATCATGTCATCACTTTGTCTCAGTAATTTTATCTGGACAAGTCAATACTTATTTCTAAGTGACAAATTCTATCAGAAAACCATTTATTAATCACTGAAAAAAAGTTCTAATGCTGATACGTTGCAGATGAAGAGCTCCAGTACTCTGTTTATTTGATTTGTATGAAAGTTAAGGTATAGATAAATATATTTTCAAACATATAAGTGAGTATTGTGTTTTTATTCTTGTTCTTATGAGAACATATATTACATAGGTAAATGAGGCAACAGAGAATGCATCATGCCACCAAAGAGAAAACACACCAGTGGAAGCAGGTTTTACTTACTATGACACTTTATATTAATTATATGTGTTCACAAAGACATATATATATATAATTATAGTGGAAGGATCTTTAGATTGAATTGGAAATTGACATATTCAAATATGTCAATGAAGTAGATAATTTGTTATGTTAAGAAAACAGATTTATAAATGTTGTAATTGCACTGACCAAATGGGCAAAAAATAAAGCCTCTAGCCTGACTCAGTGTCCAAAACCTCACCAGACCAAACACAGGCATTCTTCTTCAAGGTGTACAATCAGTCACTAATGATAACTACAAAGAAGGAAAAACTTTGTCATTAATGAAACAAGGGAAAGAAATAGAGTGCTAAAGCCAAATGCCAAATGTAAAGCCAACATCAATTCACAGAAGTGCATATACAGTAAACTATGTTATGTCTATGCTGCTTTAGAGATAGCTACAGCATTTGGTAATAAACAAGACAAAATTTCAGTCACAATTAGTCCAGGCTCCAAAACTTCACTGTAATACCACATCCATTTGCCAGTTTATCCTAGTACAATAATTTTTACCTATCCCCATTTCTACATCTTTCAAAAATATATCCAGTATTCAACCATGATTGCTCAAAAATCTGTATATCTGTCTTTCATTTTGCTTAAATTAAAGCTTTTGTAGACAGTCCCAGCATTTTTTTCAGTGTTCTAACTGAAATTGCATTTTTCTACAGTCATCCTCTGTTTCTAAATGAGAAACAGTTTTACATGCTCAGTGCTGAAAGCCATTGCTCGTGACATTTGAAACATAAGGTTTGTGATGTTCTTATAGCTGAGCTCAGGCAAAGAAGAGTGAGTGGTTAACAAAAAAGCTGCAGAGTGGCACCAGCTGGGTCATGAATATAAAAGTGCCTGTTGTCCTTTTAAGCCTGCACTTTAATAAGGCACGATGAGAAAAGGTCCATCAATTTTCTTTGACTAAGGTCCTGCTTGACAGGTAGTAAGCCACGTGTTCTGTGGAGTTGAGTCTTACCAGGCGTTCCTATGTAGCCTTCATGATCAAGCACAAGGAATTCTTCCTGATGTCACAGCCCTTCATTTGGGACTCTGTCCAGACATCTTTAGCCAGGAGCACAGAGACATTGCAAATGGTGTCTACACAACTTTAAAATATAAAGAAATTTTAGGGGGCTATTTGGCCAAGTATTGTCATGCTCATGTTTCCTGATACAGCCCACCTAGACCATACTCCACAGCACACAGATGCCAGACAGGTGGCCCCCAGGGCAGCACTGTTAGCCTCAGCATCTACATGGGACTGGTCCTGGATGTTGCTGAACTGCTGTCTCCCATTAAATGACAGCCCTGACCTCTCAACCCAATGACCCCCCAGCAAAAACTAATTAGCGTCTCTGTTTCTTTTTTGGGCTTTAAACCATTCCTTGCTTTCTTGTTTTTCTTATTGCTGTGTTAATGATCCTGTCTCAGCAATCCTGTTTTAAAATCCTAAGCTTTTACTTCTCTCTGTCTCTACAGTCCTTCTCATGGCTCTTTCTCCACAGCATAAGTCGAGGTAACACATCCAAGGCATTGGGCTACACTCTGAATCCTTCATATCCACACAAGTAAACCCCTGGAGCAGAGGGAGCACATGGCAAGGATTTCAGGGAGAGGATTTCATCAGAGGTCCTTGAGAAATCTGCAGGCACCAAGCTGGCACAGAAGCAGTAAGTTTTGTAAACCTCAGCAACAACTACTTGTATTCTTCACTGCTATAGACATGCTCACTGTATGCTTAGTACCTACTTGTCCATATATACATAGTCAATTCTTTTATTAACAGGCTTCATAATAACTCTGTTTCTCACACATATAGAAAAGAACCAGTTGCAGCAACTGAGATCATGAATACAGATAGATTTCACAGCATTTGCATGCTTTAGGGCATAAAGTTATTTCCTCTTTTTAAATAATTCTTTTCCAAAAATCTGCCTTCTAGGAAGAATTTCAGGAGACCAGTGAGAAATCAAAGCTAAATATCTTATTCAACTAATAATTAAAAAATAAACAACAACTTTTAAAAACCTTGCATATTAAAATAAAAAAAAAGAGAATAGAATTCTCTTTTTAATTCTAATAGAAGATTATTAAAAAATATCAATTAGATTGCTTTTTTAAGCAACATGCTTCACCAATTGTGCCTAAAAACAGTACTAAATACTTGTCCACAAAGATAAAATCAGAAATGGAGAAGTAGCAGAACCTCTGCTGTGTTTTACTGTGTTAACAGTGATTTTCATTTCCAAACCAACACAGCAGTTGTTCATTTCTTCATCTGAATAATGAGCAAAATGCCCACTGACCTTTGTCTGTAGTTCTCTGCTGGTAATCATGGACCAAATATCACATTGTATTGCACTCTGCTTCATAGGGTGGTCAAATGTGACTGCCAATGTGGAAATTCTAAACCATTTAAAAATAATCTCTTTCAAAACACAAGAAATAGTGTTTTATATGAGATTAAGCTTTCTGAGACACTAACACCGGGCTCATGAGGTGAATAACGGGTGGTTTTATGTGAGTAATGGCACCACTCCATGAACTGCTGAACTCATGTACAAAATGTTCTCCATATGCCTCATTGATATAGACCATTTGATTGCAAATGTGCTCTCTGGTATTAATCAGTAGATTGTTAATCTTAATATTGTCTTGTGTTGTCACTAGACATTTAAATAAGTAAGCAATATAACAGGGAACTTTTTCTGCAGCTATGCCAGTAAATGTGCATTAGCTGTTTCTGCATGCAGTGAAAGACTGCAATAAATATAGACAGCACAGAAAAACTTTTCTGGCAACATCACAAAAAAGGTAGTTGTTTCGTATATAGCCTCCAAAGTTTTTCTACATAGTTTTAAGAAAGAATCCAAAGAAATCTAATGAATTTCCACAAGGCCTTGTGTTTTCTCTTATTCTCAGGTTTTATGGTAGAAGACAGAAGAGTGTGTCAGTAGCTCCAGTAGCTTTAGAGTTTGTTACATTTTTCTTTGCCACATCTTTTATTTTAACAATTTACTTCATTGAATAGTGAATTTTAATTTGAAAGAGACAAAACCAGTATATCACAGAAATAAAGACATAAGTCTAGGATTTGGTCCATATTTTAAACAAAACATAAATATTTTGGGCATGGTATGAATTAAGTTAATGATTTACTTGTAAAGAATAAGTTTATAAGAAAAAGAATATGAAATGGTCCTGACGCAAAGCACAGGATAAGAGTAAAATTAACTTCCTGCATTATCTTGCTATTATTGTAAGATATAAACTTATTTTATCCCAAACCTTGTTGAGTTGCCTGTCTCCACCCCATTCTTCAACCTGGTTCAGAAGGTGTGAGAGACTGGAGGAAGTTGCTGTCTTGAAACATTTCAGGTGTGTATAAGGGGAAAGGGAAGGTTAGGTCTTGCTCTGGCAAGGTGGTGGTCTGGTCTGCATTCCTCACTACCCCAGGCCTGTATCCCAGCTGCTCTAGGGGCTGCCAGTTCCTTTCTCAGCTTCTGTGCTACACCTTGGTACCTTTATCTTGCATCTTTCTGTCTCCTATAGCCTCCTTAGATTATCAGGTTTTATTAATAAAGGATCTGGAAATAGTTTACCTTAGCTATGTTCAATAGATGCCTATGGATCTTGCAATGTAGGATCTGAATTGCATTCCTTGCTTGTTGTTCTTCACCCTCTTGGAAACTTACCATCTGCAGTTGACTTCCTAGTCAATAGATTACCTCTTCCATAACACTAATCACATGATATTTCCTTTATAATCTAATTATCTTTTACTCCTTTTCATCAAATAATAATTTTGCTTTCTTTTAGCTCTTAATCTGTTTTTGGTCTTTTTTCCCCCCATCCTTTTTGTTGTACTCTTTCCATGTGCTCTTTTGCTTCTCCAGTCCTCCTTCTCATTGTCTTGAGAAAGGAATTTAGTGGCTCATTCACAGAGTGAATGAACTTCTGAGTTCAAAACCCTTTGCAATCTCTTCTCTATTTTGTCTTTTCATCTTATGCAACAGCTCAGGAACCACCAGAATGCAGCTGAAGGCTTGGCCACCATGAAGACTGCTGAGATACCCACTGTACCACACATTTCTAGGTCAAGTAGGATGTCTGTTCTATCTCAGCAATGCAATTATAGTAGTGAAACTTGCAATATATCAAACTGCCACTTTTGTATTCATCTTCAAACTGGGAAGAACTTTTGACATTATCTTGAATATAGAGATCTATGCCTAATGTCCCAATTTAACAGTTAGGTACTCTTTGTCCTGAATATTTCTCCTTATGTCAAACTAAGCAGTGAGAACCCAAGAAAAAAAAAATTAAAATATCATTGTATACCTCAAAATATAAAAATTATTAAGCCAAGTAGCAAAAATTAACAGATTTGAAGAGTAGATTTGTGAGAAAGACTAATTTATTTTGTCATGTTTAAAGCAAGTAGGAGCATATCTTTTAGTCCACCTCTTAGAAGGTGTAGAAATTTATTATGTAATGTCAAGTTCTAATTTAATTTTCTATGATCCCCAGAAGCTAAATCTCTTTGAGAGGCCATAAGATGGTTGGAAGCAGTGATACTAAGGTATTAGTATTAAATAGCCCATGGATTTTTCTTCCTAGAAGAGCGAGGCCTCTCACAACAATCTACTATGTCTTCTTATAAGAATAAACTCCAGAAAGGGGAAAAAAAAAAAAAAAGCCCCCACACCCCCCCAGCAATTCTTCATTGTTTTAATTTCAAAACTCTATGCCTCAAGGAATTTAATAGAGTTGAAATAAGATTTTGAACACAAAAACATAGATAAGGAATTCATAGCTCTTAAATGTCATTCCTGAATGATAAGGTTTTTAATGCAAGAGCAGGAAAATCTTTTTAATTTTATAGTGAGGTAATAATTTGCTTTCAGTCTAGGCTTTCAGCTTAGGTTCTCTGCATTTTCAAAGTTATGTTTTGCATGGGAAAACACTGCAAGCTGACACTTCAAAATGTAAACAGTTATTTATCAGGTTCAAAAGCATCAATCTCTTAATTCCATGAGCACTTTGTGTAGACCAATGAGGACCTGAACAACTACTATGCATTCCTTCACAAATCATCCTTAAAAAGGCATTTTTGTTTAACTGTTAACATTATTTCCACTAAGCAAAATATCAGGAAAATAACTTTCATTCTACTGTCTAATTAAAAAAAATTTTATCAGAATTTCTGAAATTATGTGTAGCAGATTCATATTGTTAAATATCAAAGCTCAAAAATTCTCATTTTATGTTATTGTAATGGATGTTCCTATTTGAGTTCAAGTGAATTGTCTTCAAATGCATTGTGAATTCAATTGTCTTCAAGTCTTCCCACTGAAGACAAATAAAAGTCTTCAGTGCTATAGCTGATGTGTTTCTTTTTGCAACACACATTTTCATTGTCTTCCCATCAAGGTTTCTGTTTTCTTTTAGCAGACATCAACAAATATCATTTTAAAAAATCCTGATTTTGAATAAATTATTTTCTTTTGTTGCAACTAATTCTCTATAGTGTAAAAATACAACAGCAATCACCTTGTTCTCCACATCACCTGGATGTGTTTCCATATTTACCAGTATTTATTAAATATTCTTATTTCTACTACAGGGGAATCCATATAAAAAACAAGCCCATATGCCATACATAAGCTTGGTATATAAAGTCAAAAATAGCGTGCGTGCCTTCAAAATCTCTTTGTTATAACTAGATATCATTTTCATATTTCTCTAAAAATATCACAATTCTTTTACACGTATTCCACCTTCTCCTTTAAATTTATAAAACTAAAAATTTGTAATAGAGTAATCTTCATTCTCTTCTTCAACAAAAAATGAGAGCTAATTTATAACATATCAGAATAAAAAAAAATTGCTGTAGCCAGGGCTCAGGGAAAACATGCAGTATGCAAATTTTTTCTATGAGTTTTTTTCTTGTGATATTAGAATTTAACTCTTATTAAATTTTAATATAGTTATTAGTTTAATAGAGTTACATTAAGAGTGATCTCCAAGCAACTACTTTAATAAAATTACAATCATAAGTATCTAGATATGCTTTATAAAATAAAACAAGTGCTTGGCATAAGTATCAAGACAAAGGGAATGAAAGTAATACATGTAATTATTTTAAATTGATTATTTTTAACAAGAAGTAATTAAGAAAAGAACCTGAATGCATTTAAGGTACAGTTTAACGAAATGGTAATTTATGCCCTGTAGAACCAATCTGTTATAAATATTCATTATTTCTGTTCTTGCAACAAAAATACAAAAATATTTTCCTATTTTTCACTGCAAAGTTAAAAGACAATAGAACATTCCATAGATAGCTACCATGGCAAAACAATGAAGAGGGTTATTACATAAGTTTATGTTTCTTTGCATGAAATTATTGTCAGAAGACGCAGTGGAGGGTTCAGGGGCTGCCTGTTTGGTTTGGATCCTCTGGTGTGGGTGAGGCAAATTTGAGGCCAGTGGGGAGTACAATCATTTTTCTCCGCACTAAAGAATTTCAGCCTGATACTAAGCAGTGTTGCTTTCCAGTGCATTTCACATCTTACCCAAACCTTCTGCCTTTAGCATAAGTTTGTCTGTTCTGTTATGCACAAACAAAACCCTGAGGCAGGGAGGTTTCTGTGGCTACTTAATTTGTTAGCTTTGCTTGAAAGTTAAAGCCAGGGGAAATACAGATACATTCACATGTTTTTCCTTCCTAGGGTTCTTTGGTAAAACCTATTTGCAGAAGGAAAAATTTCCAACCTATTAATGAGATAGATCTTGTTTAGATGTAAGCAGCCAAAAATAGTAAATGCCATAGGTTAGCCTTATGCTTTGTGCTCCAGCTGTGGTGTAGTTCATTAAAAAGTCTGCTAGAGGGAATAATAAGAATTCAGTGTTAGGAAACTTCTTTTCTAAGGTGATTTTCCCAGCTTTCTCCCAGCACTATTATTAGGAGGCACCATCTATCTTACCTTAACATTTAAGTCATTGACCTACTCTTATTCTCTGTCAGGACTTCTTAATAATTTTAGTTCAAATGGAAAATGAAATGAAAAGCAGAAGGAAATGAAATATCAATATTCTTTTTTCTCATAATGAAAAATGATATACAATCTAAAGATAAAACATTAGACACAGTACCTAACTTATTGTAGTATTATAACTCATTATGTAGGAAAAAAAAAAAATCAAAAGCATGACTGTCTTCTTTCAAAAATGCTGAAATAACCCAAGTCTACTGAAGCCTGCCTTCAGGAATGAAACTTTGGGGCACATATCTTTCAAGGAAGTAGAAATCTCTCATTTTGCATGTAGATCAACTCAAGAAATCCAAGTACACAGGCATAGATTTTGTTACTGACCTAACATTATTGGAGAAAAAGATTACATTTAGTACAATGTGCCAATCAAAGAGATAAAAATTAGTGTCAGTATGAAAGCCAAAAGTGCATGTGTCATGCCTTTCTGTAACTAAATAGAAGATGTCAGAATATCTGAGTTTGATGATCAATTAAAAAAAAAATCGACACCTGTATTTGCAGTAAATATGAAAGCACTTGAAACAATCTCTGATGTCAAAGAATTATTGCTGAGTTTTATTTACAGGGGATAGTAAATATTTCTGAAAGCATTTAAACTCAAGTTTTGTTTATAATTGAATAGATGTAAAAAATTTCATTCATAGTTTTAAGTAGCTTTTGTCTACTACAAAAGTCATAAACCAACAGCCAGCTTGTATGTCTGGAAGGGAGTGGGAAAGGAAGTGGTGTTTTGAAAGTGGGAAAATGGCAGATTAGATGAACATCCGTCAAATTTTTTAAAAAGTCAAAATATTTCAAAGAACATATGAAAGCCACAAAAAAATCAAAATGAGACATAGTCTCAGTGAGAAGATTCAATGAAGAACATATTTATGTGAGAGCAAACAGGAATGCTAGCTCAGCAGCAACAGCAATTTTAGTTACAACAGCTCAGTCAAGTACAAACCAAATGTTTACAGAGATTACAAGAGGAAAAAATATCAGTGAGCTAAGTTTAAATTAGAGGAGGATGTATAATTCAGTGTAATATCCATTAGGGGCATGTGAACAATTGCTGTTCTGAAAACTCTTCACATCTGGCACAAAAGGATTGCCTGGTCACAAAGGGGAGAGACTACACTGAGGGCAGGGGCTAAGAGTAGTGATCACAGATCACACAGAGTCTATTTTGCATGGAAAATTCAGAAATACCCCCAAGGCCTGATCCTAAAATGTACTTGGCTCTTTCATTAATTAAATCAAATGCAATATAGTGAGCATTCCAAGTATACTAACACACAGCAGGTGATTTACTCAAGGGCAATGCAGATGTACTTTATGGTAAAGGCACTGTTCTGTTGAATATAAATCTCAAACATGAATAATCAGAAATCTTTCTGTAATTCACCCCTCTCTTCCTTATGCATAATTTTTATGTGGGCTTTTCATTTAAAAAAAACCCCAAAAAACCAAAAAACCCAAAACAACAACAACAACAAAAAGGAATAACAGCGAAACAAACTGTAAAGAAGGAAAATATTCCATTGGAAAACTGATGCTGTAAGAGATCAGCAGTGTCAATAAAGGTACAGTGAAACCAGACATTTACAGACAGTGGAACTAGTTACACTGGGTTATAGATCTTTTAAATTGTATAAAATTTTAACACTAGATATGAAAATCAGAGATTTGGTGTAAAGAACTTTAAAAAAAGAGAAAGAAAGAGTTGGGGGACAGGGCTCTGCAGTATTGTAAATGCGTCTATATGAAAAGAATATAATATTGGGGACCATATTACATTGGAAAGACAATGGAGCAGAGAAGATACATTAATTATAGTCAGCTACAGCACCACAGCTACAAGCTTTAATATCCTACTTATGTCGCACTAGAAAATACCAAACTGCTTTTCTGGAGATAGGAAAGAGTTAATCAGCAATGAGGATATATTACCTCTGGTACAGGACCTGTACCCAGGTTCTGCATTTATGCATCCAGGAGCAGTATGTTTATGTTGTTTCATTCTATAATTGTATGCATGAAGTCCTATATCTGAAGGAGATTCATACATTTACATTTGTGAAAATATTAAACTATATCTCCTGTATTATCTCTTTAGCATACTTGTAGCATAAACTCTAAGCATCCTTGTTGTTACCATTATGAGAATTTTGGATGCCATGGAGTTTTTTCTAGTTATACAGGGCATATTTAATTTACTTTGATTAATTTTCTCATAACCAAATTTTGTCAAGGGCAGACAGAGAACTATTGGATCCATTAGGAGATAATTTCCTCTTATCTTTCTACTTAGCTATCTTTCAGTCTTCTTACTCCATGTGCTGTAACCTGTGAATACGCATAGTTGTTTTCATAAAGAATCTATTTTTTTTAAAATTCAAGCCCTCTTGCTCAGTAGTATTCATTCAAAGCAAGCATCTTTCTATTTGGTCCTTTGTCCTAAACCTGAAGATGTCAGAAAGTGGTTGCGTGAGTTGTCCTTCCTGAAAACTCTTGAAAGATCATGAGAAAAATATTAAATTCCATCACTTACAAACTCACATTCAGAAAAATGTCATAATTTCCTCTTTTTCAAATATGGGTTCATGCTTTTGCAAAAAATTTATCTTAATTTTCACCAAGCTATAGGATGAACAATATCTGGGAAAAACAGCTTAATACAAAATACTCGTAAATAACATTTTTCATAAATCATGTTTGATCAATTTATTATCTTCTAAATGTATTGATTGAAGAGAGATGATAGGTAACAATTATTATCATTCCCATTCTACTCTTAACTAAAGAGGGACAAAAATAAATTTTGGTCTGCTCTTCAGTCTCTCTTTATATGTTTATACAACATCAAATAACAGAAATACCCCCTCCAACTGGATCCACAAAAAACCCATAAACTATTTCTTATGAAAAGTTTTTGATTCTGTTAATATAAAATTCTACTTTAAATGATGCACTTTTTATACAAATTCTCAAATAGTACATCAAATCTTCCCTACATAGCA
>VWZN01012420.1:101976-113797 GCA_013396955.1 Regulus satrapa | reverse complement strand
TTTTTTTTTTTTTTAATATGCCACATTTAATTTCTTATCTGCCCCGTTTTTTCTTCCTTGAATTCAATAATCAATGAACAACAGATATGGACTGGAGCACAGAAACTCATACTTCATACATATTCATACATATATTCATGTCTCTAATAGAAATTTCATTTGTTACTTGAGCAAATTACTTTACCTTTCATAAAAATTTTCAAATATTTTTCACCAAAAGTTTCTTTTGGAGGATGTTGAATGTTTAAAATTTTTGAAAGCATCAAAATATCTTGTGCTGGCAACCCTGAAAACTTTTTGAAAGAAAAAGTAAGGTCTATATTCTCTAATCCATTAGAACACAAACTCCATCATTTTTTAACATAAAATTTCCTGGAAATGAATAGAGCCTCTCTCAATTCTTCCCTGGAGGACTTCAAACTTTATTTTTTTTCCTTTAAAAGTATTGTATAACATCTTGATGTGGATTGCTTTCACTGCTTTCTGCTGAATCCATTCCGTCTTACATGGAATATTTACCTATGCATTGAAAAAGAGAGATAATAACTCCAGTAATGACCAGAAACAGCAGAGTTTTATATCTTAGATATTTATATGAAATAGAATTTAAGTCAGCATGAAAAAATGAAAATTATGTCATCTCATTCCCCTTTACTAGAGAAAGGGAGTACTCCACAGGCTACTGTGATCAGAAACTTATTGGTAAGACGAAGTAAAGATAAAAGAGTAAATTAATTTTAGGAGACTTCTGTAAGATGATGTGTAGAAAGGAGCAAGAAATATTCCTTAGAAATGGAGAGACATCTTGTAAATTTAGTGCTTTCTTTCCATGGTTTTCCTAATATATATATATATCTTTTTTTGTGTGTGTGTGTGTGTGTTGAACAAAACATTGTTTCTCAATATAAAATAAATCCTCTTAAATTTTTGATGAAAAAGAAGTTTGTTTTCAGTCCATGCAGCTTTAGGGATTTTTTTCTTCAGTCCTTCCTCAGAAATTATTATTCACACTTCTCCTGAGTCTGTGCCCCAGCTGCTCATCTTTAATAAGTACTTAACAATGCTTCTTTCTTCTGCTGTTTTTCCAATTTATTCTATTTATATGATAACCTTCCAAGAGCAGAAGCTATTCCTTATTTAATTAGAGGCATTTATAGCAGTCTCAGAGATGGCAAATAGACACTATTGTAGCAAATAATGAAAGTTTATCTATGAACAGTGGGTTCACACAGAAATTTCACTGGAACAGTTGATAACACAAGCAATACATCAAAATTTCACTGAATAAGTTGAAATGCGGAGACTGGTGGTATGCAGTGCAATTCCTTTATGCTCCATCAGATTTTAGTTGCTCTTCCAAATTATTACAAATTCTGGGGAATGGAGGAATGGGTGTTGAAAGACAATGCTGTAGCAACTATTCCAAGATGTTGTCTTGGGAGGAGACTATTACAGTCAGGACAGTAGTTTTGTGATTATGAATATCAAACCAAGAATCTAAAGCTAATTATTTATTATCTGTCTTCCTATCAAATTCATGAGAATGCTCCATCATAGGGACTGATTTTTTTTTTTTTTTTTACTTTTTAGATTTACTGTTGGTCTTTGTTTCTATTAATTGTTTACATTTAATAAAGATTTACTTCATCATCATGACTATTACTCATGGTATATTCCAGGAGAGACACAATGAGCAAACCCTTAAAATATGACTCCTCTCACACCTCTGAGGGCTGGCAGAGACAAGAGAAAGCTTAATTCCATTTTCTGAGCTTTTTAGAGATTGTTCTATAATCATTTCCCAGGAATTTCTGAGAGTTCCTAGGCCTCTTGAAAAGAAGCATATATTCAGAAGCATTAATGAAATGTACGTAACTTTTTTGCTTGAAATTGATGCATTAAGTACATCAAAGAGGAAATGGAAATGTAGCTATTCATATTTTAACCTGTTCTAAATTAAACTTAGAGCAAGAACTCTTGACTTAAGTTTATGAATTATTTTGTAGTAGTGAGTCTGAATACATATTATCACTATTGAAGAACTCAGCACATCAAGTTCTAAAGTTAAAGTTCTTGTGATATTAGCAGGTACAGAATTTAATCAAGGCAATAAACACATCCATGCATCCATCCATGGATGAACATATCCTAGTCTTTCTCTGTGGGATTATGCATATTTATACAGTCCTTTATCCTTAAATGCAGATTTAAGGAACTGGGCCTTAAATGACGGCATATCAGAGCGAAATAAAAGCTTCTAAGAGAATTTAGGGAAAAAGTAAATGTAAAATTTAATGGGCCTCCATTAACAATGACATTAGATAAACTTATTAATATTTGTCTTAAAAGGCTAAGCAGAAATATATATAATCATGACAAAATAATTACAATGTACATTGATATCTGTCTTGCTTAAATATCCAGCTCTTAACATTACAAAGATAGAGATATTCCAGAAATTCCAGAATTATACAAATGGATGAAAATGAAAATTCAAAATAAGAAACTTCAATTTCTGCTGTGGGCTATGCATGAATGAGTAAAATGATACAAAGAACTTACTAGCCAAACACCTAGCATATATTTTGAAAGACCTCAAACATTAAGATTGTATTCAAGTCATTCACTATCTTTATAAAAACCTTCAACCACAGAAGCTCAGCTAAAAAGCATCTGGATCAAACAGGGAACCCAATCCTTCTGACAGTCCCAAACTCAATTCCATTATAATAAGAAAAACTGTCACAAGCATACACAGCACATTTGAAAATCAGTGTTTCTGCCTTAATGCTGTGACATAAGATATATATAGAGCAAACATGGTTTTAGAAGGTGGTACAAGACACACACATAGTGAACCCCAGTAAAGAACCATCTGAGATTAGAAAGAGCTCGGTTTTTTTTGTTTGTTTGTTTGTTTTTGTTTTTGTTTTTGTTTTTTTTCTCTTGTGCCTCAAAACACACACCCTGATGTTGAGATTAGGTCTTCAGGACCTAGCCTGATTCTTCTCCCATCTGCTTTGGCCAACATGTATTACTTTACAGTTTTTAACACCTTGGCATTTCAGTCATGCCCACCAAAAGCCTGGTGTACTTTCTTAGTTGCTGTTTGGGAGAAAAGTGGAGATAAAAATAAGGTTGTGATTGATCAAAGTAGTTGTCCACAAAAAAAAAGAAAAAATACCAGGCAGAAAACAAAAGCTTTGAGAGAGAAATCCAGTTTCAAAACATATTTAGTTACCACCAGTTAGATGAAGAGCAAGCTAATACAGCCCTAATTTGAAAGTTTGCCAAGAAATGAGAAATCAAAATGGAGTGTAATTGAAACAGCACAAAGGGAAATTTAATATTTGCTGATCAGATTTTCTCAGTGGATGGGGAAAAAGAAAAAACTTTCATTGCAACTACAGTCTTTAATAATAATCCCACAAATCATGTTGTTTATATCTGACAGAGGTTCCTAAATAATGAATCTGGGTTTGTATCAGATGAAAGAGATTTTCTAGAGAAACGCACTCAGTGCCCGTAGCTCCCTGAGCAGCTGCCGTGCCAGCTCTGGGCTCAGCTCTGGTGGTGAGAGCCTCAGACAAGAGGCCGTGACCTGGAAACAACCTCTGCACAGCAAAGGGCGCGGGGACCTGTGGTGCCAGCCAGGGGACATTCAGAGACACGGCAGGAGCTGAGGACTCACTCAGCTGGAAGACCCCAGAGTTCCCTGCACTGTGACTGTGAGGGTATACAAGCCCAGGGGTTCCTTTGCTCAGGTCCCTTCCCAGAGGCACCAGCTCGAGCTGTTGTTCTGTTGTTGCACCATGATTAAATTCCTGAGAGGGTCCAGAGGTCTGAGACCCTGCTATGGCAAGCCTGGTAAAGAAATCTGGTGTGGCTGTGTGAGTGTGTAAGAAGACAAGTGGGGCACCCATAGGGTCACTGGTGCCACTGCTCTGAAGGAGCCTCAGTCCCAGCTCAGGTGGTGCAATTGTGACTGCCAGAGTGAGAGTGGATGAGTGGCTTGTCAAGGAATAGATGGTCAAATAGAAGTCTTTCCTTAACACTTTCCTGGCTGCAACTAGGAACCAGGAAATCTTGCTTTTACTTTCCTGTTCTTTTCAGTGGTAGCTGTAAAAGGGACTTGCAAACATTTTCTAGAGGTTATTGCTATATAATACGCACATGAAGAAAAAAAAAGAGTGTTTTCTCATCTGACATATCAAGATTTGCCAATATTGTACAGTTGTTTTTCTTATCCTTTTCCTACAGAAGCATGTTCATAAACATTTAATTCTATGCAGCCCTCCAAGGCTTTTATGTATATTGAGCACTTTTTCCCTTCTACATCCCTAAAACCAGTATTCCCCTTGCCATTATCATTCATGTTTCCATTCAGTTTATTTTGCACCTTCCTGTGCACTATTGATTTACCTGATACAAAAACCTAAGTAGAACATGTTTATGCAGTTCATTACTTCACTGAGATCAGAACAAAGTGAGCAAACATTTTTTATGGGAGCAGTTTTAGATTAGATCTCCAAAATTCATATGCTTTGAAACAAACTGGAAAGGATCAAAAAGCAAAAATCAGGGTGTTTTGATTTCTGCAAGAAGTAGGCCATGAAAGAAACAGGAAAGGGCAGTTTGTGTAACTTCCGTGAGATGAGAATGACCTCATTAGAGTAGAGCAGAGTAGACAGTAGAGTTGACAGTTCAGGCATATCTTGGGCATGTTTAGTGCGACCTCATCTACAAAAACAAGTGGATTGTTTGCCACATTTGACTTTATCCTTAGTCAAGTACAGAATTGCCAGGTGATAGACCAATTTCTATATCAGCTTAAAAATAGCACCAATATGTGGATTGTTTCAGACTGTGAAATCACAGTGAGTCAGAAACTTAAATATACAAACTCTAGAGTACAAGCAATAGTAGATCCAAATTTCAATAAGACATTTGAGAAGGCATGGAGTGCTTAAATCCCACATTTACAGGATTGGCAGGAAAAGGCTTGTATGAACTTTATGCACATTTTGTAGTCACTGAAGCAGGCTCCCGACCAGGCAATTCTCAATTTGTGTACTAGACACTTGAAATACTTCATGCCCAGCACAAGACATGGCAAGGAGAAACTTTTTCCTTTGGTGCAACATTACTCATTAATATTAACAGTCCATCCCAAATCTACAAAGTATCTACCAAAACCAGAAAGAAAACAGACATTCTGACTGCTGAATGGGGCAAGTGTATGTCCATTTGGGGCAGGAGAATTCCAAGGGCTGATAGTGAGAACCACCACAGACTCACAATGTCAGCTGGTCCAAGCAAATTGCCAGCTCAAGCAAATTATGTCAATACTAGGAACCTGTCAGTCAGAGCCTATCCAAATGTGTCTCTGCAAGAAGGTTAGAAATCATGAAGTCACTGAGAATCTTTCCTGTTACGACGGTACATCACTGTACAAGAGCATTATTTCAGAGGATGTTTTTGTTCAAGATAGTTACATTTAATACTGCTGAATAAAGCAAGGTCAGAGAACAAGACAAACCATGGGAAGAATGGATATTCTCTATTTTTAGTTGTTAATGTACTTCCTGATTTCAAGACAATATTTACCAAAATAAATTATAGTGAAGACAGAAGTTTATTTCCTGTTAGAAAATCTTCTGTACTATCCCAGAAGACTCTGTGGCCTCAATTCTCCCATGTAACTTCCCACTGTGCTCCACAAAATCGTCGGGCTAAGTAAACTTCACTCTGCTGTGCTGCAACACAGCTGTCACATTCATATTAGGCCCTCTGGACTGAAAACATCCACCCCACACTCAGCATATGGTAATTCTCCTTTAGAAGCATACAAGCATCACACAGAGCCTGTGGCAGGACAGGAAAAAGTTCAATATACTGTTCATTAATTCAGCCATTCAAGACCCCTTGCACACAAGACAGTGGTCCACGGTCCTCTTTTATTCAAAGGGGCAAATTTAGTTTAAAATTTTAAAGATTAACTTCAGTAATGTGTCACAGTAAAACAAACTAGGAAACAACAATAAGGACTTATAGCCTAAAAAAAAAAAAAAAAAAAAAAAAAAAAAAAAAAAAAAAAAAAAAAAAAAAAAAAAAAAAACACAAAAAAAAAAAAAAAAAAAAAAAGAGAAAAAAAGAAAAAAAAAAGAAACAAAATTAACAATCAAAAACTTGCAAAAAATAGAAATATATAGAATGGGACCAAGGAAGAGCTAATGAATGTATAAGCAGGTGGAACTCAACAGATATTTTAAAAAATAGAAAGTGTGTAAAATTCTAAATAGTATGAACTTAGATTAATTTAATTATATTTTACATAAAATAAAACAAACAGTAAAAATTTGCTCTAAATGTAAATGAGAATGAAGTATGAGTCATTAGTTTAATTATTGGAATTATTTTATTGGAGTAGTAATCTATCTTTTCACATATGCTTCTTCTGCATGTACAGGAAGAATTAATTCTTTGGTTCAGTTTCCAGCTAATTCAGTTCCATAACAACTTCATTCAAAGCTGGAAAATCAAATAAAATAAGGAAGAACTTTTTTTCTCTGTTTCAGTCTGAGGCTATAAGTTATGTGGTGCTGAGATTTCAGACACTTCTGAAACCTTAAAGGAACTCTCAGTGACATTTGCCTAAAATGGTTTGAATCAATTTTTTGTGTGTGTGTGAGTGTGTGGCCAAAATATAATTTGACATGGTGTTGGGAACCTATTCCTGTCAGATATTATCCTCCTTGTGATTTTTCACTGGATGAATCAATGGTTTTCTGAAGTTTTACAGGATCTCTTGAAGGCATGCTCACTGAGTAACTGAGAATTTTTAGGTCTTGGATGGCAACTTTTAGCAGCATCACCAGTGTAAAAACATATAGGTAGCAACCATGGGGCTTTCCTGTCAAAAAGGGCTACCAGATTCTCTCTTTTTTTGCTTCCAAGCAACACTGGCAGGCTGTTGAGTTCTATTTTATCAAGTAAAAATTGCTTACTGATATCACCTCAAACCCATGATGCTTTTTTCCGTCTCCTCCTTCCCTTCTACAAGATAGAAAACTGAACATGAGAAGCAGCTGTTGCATCAAGTTTAGAAAATAAATCTGTCCAGAACCACCACAAAAGCTTCTGAGAGCTCTTAGTTCATCTGAGAGACTAAAGCAAAAGGAGAATGAGTAGTGTTATTATTGTGAAATAGTCAAAAGTGGCAAAAATATGAAAGAAAAAATATCCTCCCTGAGATCTATGAAACCAGAAAGACTAGGGAGTTTTGCAGCCTGAGAAGGAAAGGAGAAGGAGAAGGAGAAGGAGAAGGAGAAGGAGAAGGAGAAGGAGAAGGAGAAGGAGAAGGAGAAGGAGAAGGAGAAGGAGAAGGAGAAGGAGAAGGAGAAGGAGAAGGAGAAGGAGAAGGAGAAGGAGAAGGAGAAGGAGAAGGAGAAGGAGAAGGAGAAGGAGAAGGAGAAGGAGAAGGAGAAGGAGAAGGAGAAGGAGAAGGAGAAGGAGAAGGAGAAGGAGAAGGAGAAGGAGAAGGAGAAGGAGAAGGAGAAGGAGAAGGAGAAGGAGAAGGAGAAGGAGAAGGAGAAGGAGAAGGAGAAGGAGAAGGAGAAGGAGAAGGAGAAGGAGAAGGAGAAGGAGAAGGAGAAGGAGAAGGAGAAGGAGAAGGAGAAGGAGAAGGAGAAGGAGAAGGAGAAGGAGAAGGAGAAGGAGAAGGAGAAGGAGAAGGAGAAGGAGAAGGAGAAGGAGAAGGAGAAGGAGAAGGAGAAGGAGAAGGAGAAGGAGAAGGAGAAGGAGAAGGAGAAGGAGAAGGAGAAGGAGAAGGAGAAGGAGAAGGAGAAGGAGAAGGAGAAGGAGAAGGAGAAGGAGAAGGAGAAGGAGAAGGAGAAGGAGAAGGAGAAGGAGAAGGAGAAGGAGAAGGAGAAGGAGAAGGAGAAGGAGAAGGAGAAGGAGAAGGAGAAGGAGAAGGAGAAGGAGAAGGAGAAGGAGAAGGAGAAGGAGAAGGAGAAGGAGAAGGAGAAGGAGAAGGAGAAGGAGAAGGAGAGGAAAGGAAAGGAAAGGAAAGGAAAGGAAAGGAAAGGAAAGGAAAGGAAAGGAAAGATCATGATTGATTTTGTGTGCAGCAGTCCACTTCTCTGATGACAAACTATAAATACATTTTACCACTTCATACAGAAAATTAGTGGTAATAATGATAATATGGGAGTGAGAGCTCCTCCATGTAGTACAATACTATTACTCTTTTGGAGCTATGACAGTACTGTGTATACCAAAGTGTGAAATCTCAGGCTTTACTCATATTTCTCCATACTGGTAAGGATGTTACTGTGTGCTCATATGAGCAGGATGTAGCAAAAGATTCCTTCTAATCCAGACATACCACAGGTGAGAAGAAGAGGCTGTGTCTCATTCCTCATTGACCAGAGTCATAATTCTATTTCATAAAATAGTCAGATTGTTAAGGAAACTTTTCTGTCTGTCCCTCGAGGAGCCACTCTGTCAGTCACTCACACCATCTGAACAGAGACTGAAGCCCCTTTGCAGCAGGAGGATCTGTCACCAAAATAATTGGGAAGAAATGAAATCCTCCAACACCATCTTTTAAGTCTTAGTTAGCCAGGCATTACTTTATTCTGAAGAGGGTATGTAGTGAATCATTCCAACTACACACAGGCATTTTAAGACTTTTCACTTGTTTATACATATTAACAAACAAAGAAATGAATATTCATTGACTCTAAGTTATATAATTCTCTTCATTAATTTATATTCCCTATTGGTTATTGATTTCTTGCACTTTGTGCTGATTTGGTCCAAATTTTTAGTGTTCTTGTTGTCATTTCTCAGATGGGGAGTCTTAACTCTTATGCTGTAATGTCTTTATTCTATTAATTCTCTTTATCTTCTTGTTACTCCAACATCTCCTTGAAGGGCAATACATAGAAGATCCCAGATATTCAATCTTCAACTCCCTCAGGCTTTCTTTATTGCAGCTAATCAGGTCTAGTTCAGCAAAACTCAAAACCAGTGATAACAGTCTGTGAAAAGAAACCCAGCCTGCTGGCAAAGTGGACAATGCTCATGACCAATAATCAGTTAAAAAGTTACTTAAAACCATTAATTGGAAAAAAAAAAAATTTAGGACAGTTATATAATTTCCAACAGCTCCAGTGATCCTATGGGCTCCCAGTTGACTAATTATACACCCCACACTCACAGAGTCACACCAGATTTCTTTACTAGCTTGCACCCAGGCTTGCCATAGCAGGGTCTCAGACCTCTGGACCCTCTCAGGAATTTAATCATGGTGCAACAACAGAACAACAGCTCGAGCTGGTGCCTCTGGGAAGGGACCTGAGCAAAGGAACCCCTGGGCTTGTATACCCTCACAGTCACAGTGCAGGAAACTCTGGGGTCTTCCAGCTGAGTGAGTCCTCAGCTCCTGCCGTGTCTCTGAATGTCCCCTGGCTGGCACCACAGGTCCTGCACCCCTTTGCTGTGCAGAGGTTGGTTCCAGTTCACGGCCTCTTGTCTGAGGCTCTCACCACCAGAGCTGGGCCCAGAGCTGGCACAGCAGCTGCTCATGGAACTACTGGCACTGAGTGTGTTCCTCAACAGGATTCTCCATATACTTCCCCAGTATTTGCTCTGTCTGTACCTTTCTGTGTCTGTGTGAAACCAAAGATGCCTGTTATCACCATATTTTCCAAAGACACATCACATAAAAAATGGAATTATTCCTGATTCAGGTTGTTTTTCCATGGATTTATAATGCACTGGAGCTGGAATGACCAGTCCTTTGTCAGCATTTATTGTATCTCTGAAGCATGACTCCTGATGAGTAATTATTTTTATACAGTTATTTTACAGCACTTTTTGATATCTTTAATAGTAATAGGGTGCCTAGATATCAGCTGTCTAAAAATACCTAAAATGGTCTAATAGACTGAATAGGCACAAAGAGTGAAGTCATGAAGAAAGAACTGAAAAACAAAGCAAAAGATTTGGAAAGCAAATCAGGTATTCCAGAAACTTCAGTTTGATATAATGTCTTGAGGAAAAAAAATCTATAAAGTACATGGAAAAATGAAGAAAGCTTATTAAAAGAAAAGAAATATGTTAAATAATGAGAAGTTCAGAATATAAGTAGAGATGTAGGAAAGTGTTAAAATATGAAACAACTGGATGCATATTATAATTGCAGTATAGAGGCACTAAAAACATAACAACTACAATCTTTTAGTTCTGACATTTTTAGCAATGTTTAACTCTTTACTGAAATAGAGGCCCACAACTGATGTTTTCTGGAATTTTTGTAGTCCTGCATTTGATATGCTGATGCCTGAGGTTCTTATATTCATCAAAGATTGAATATCATGTGGTCTTTTTGAGTAATTAGAAAGTAACAGCAAGAAACAGAAAATAAATTATGCATACCGGTTAGATTATTTTCAGTCTTCTTTAAAGAAAAGCCTTTGGTAGATTGATCAGCATTTCTCATGATTTATTGTATCTTGTTGCTCTTCATAATAAATATATTTAAAGTACAATATATTCCAAAAGAACATAAAATATACAGTTTACATATATGTGCACATGGTAATTTGATCTGTATTCAAAGCTTGTTTGCTAAGGCTCCTTAGCTTGATCCTAGTGTGTTGTATCCTATCCATATGCTTGGCAGATTAAAGTGTATGACCTAATCATACTCATTTTTAAAATTCTCGGGGGCTTGCCAGGGAGCAGACTGCCTGTGGTCCTGCAGCTGGTGGAACATCTCTTTGGTCAGTAGCTGACTGCTTCTTATGTCCTTTTGGTAAAACTGGAAGACCCACCCCCAATAGCAGGCAAATCTCTAAATGCTACCTTGCTCATTCCTTAGTTTTGCTTTGTAATCTTTGACCACGTTTATAACTTTTCTTCTTAACTCTGTATCAGACTGGATATCTGTTTATCTGTTTTCATTGTACTGATCCTGCTTGCAAACTCCAGAAAAAAGCCCCATTCCCTTCCATTCTTTTCCTGTGTGTTGTGCTAAGGCAAAAACTGGAGTGTAAAGAACATGAGCCATCATTTGGCAGTTTAGCTAAGAAGAAAGAGGAGGAGAAAGTTAAAGATATCATTTTATGCTCTACTCAGGGTTGTTCAAGGATACTATGAAAAAAAAAACCAAACCCAAGCAGTTTCTTGATGGAAGAAAATATTGTGCAAAAGCACTGAAAATCGAGATCATCTGATGATAAGAAGCTTTCAAACAACTTTGCATCAGTTGGATAGAATTCCAAATTTATGCAAGTTAACCAGAAATCTTTTTTTTCCTTAATTTTTTTCCAGATAAGGGAAGATAAGAAGGCCTCAAAATGGGATCAAATATAAAAAAAATTTACTTGCAGAAGATAAACAAAATAGGTCAGTGTAATTGCACCTAATTACATGAGGAAACATATAGGATGACTAAATTGCTGTATATAATGAACTTCTTTGGGGTATTGGAAAGTTAAGTAATTCAGGGACAAATTTTAAGCAATTTTTCTCCGAATCAGTGTGCATTTGTCAACTAATATGGGAAGCTCCACTCTTCTGGCAGCTCTTTAAAGTGAGACTTTTTACTGTACACCTAGAGATCGTCTAAGAACAGTGAAAACCTGCAGGTGCAATTTGCCATCTATAAAGCACTACATATTTCAAGATTCCCCACAGAAACTCAATTTGGGAATGTTCTGTAAAGGTTTCTCCTAGTGAGACATTGGTATCCCACTGAACTTTAATGATTGCTTGTGGGTTAAAACTAGGGGTATATCAACTCTCAGAAAAA